>JAGKQI010000067.1:0-251108 GCA_018806915.1 Phytophthora colocasiae | reverse complement strand
GACGAACTTCACAGTCCACCAGGCAGCCGCCATCTTGGTCTTCAATGAGATTGAGAACCTGATTGATGAGTCCAGTATCAAAGAGGTGACCCTCGAGCAAGATGCAGGTGCTCCCAGCGACTTCTCGGTTGTGCGTCCAGGAACTTGTACTGCTTGCTGCGCCCACGCTCGGCGCGCATGCGGTGGATGTACTCGTATTTAGGTGCCAATACACCCTTACCGGTGATACAAGCACCACGTAGTTCTGCAGGCAGATCCTTTTGGTCATGAAGCGGGACCTTTGACGAAGTTACATCCGACAGTGCCGTAACATACCCAACCAGTCGATCGCCGAATTGTTGACTTGATTCACGTGCCAATTCGCCTCGGTAAGATATCCACTCCCATCATCGCAATCCCGTCGTCGCCCTCGAGACCTCGGCTGTCGCTATCTTCGCGCATTTTATCCTCAGCAATGTCGTACAGAGCAAATGGACGTTCGATTTCCGTAGCGTGCTCTAAGAACTCGACGCTGCCGCCAATATCACAATGAAATGTCCGCACCTCCAAGCAACTCGTGGTTGCCAGAGTCTCGAAGTTCACGGATCTGCTCCTCGTGATTAATCTTGGGAAACGATTTATCCCAATACATGCAGTTGACCAGCATGGATGTGTAGGGCAACACCTTTCTCATGGAACGCAGGCTCGTACTGGTGCGGGCTCTGCACAGTGCGCTCGAGTCATATTGCCAGTGCAGATCCCGCCTGGAGGACTGACGAAAAATGTTGGGTCATCAATAACCAGCCGTATAGAATGCGGTTGTTCTTCGGTAAGTTCTGGCAGCTCCGACGGATGCACCATCTCGTGCGGCATGAGCTTGAAAATCTCCTGAGCCCCTTTTGACACCGTTGCCGTTGCCCGTGAAGGCGAACGCTGTCATAGGTGCTAAATCGCCCGGCAGTCCATCAGCACGAATTCTCTTGCCTGCAGCTTCCACCGCATCTTTTGCGTGTTCTAAGTCCGCGTACATGTAAGCAGACGCGACGTTGACAAAAGGCGAGGAGATGCCCATGCTGATAAGTCGTTCTCCGAGTCCTCGAAAGCCTGCAATCATTCCTGCTCGGCCTGCGTTGCCTCCAAAGGCAATGAGACGCTTGCCGCTCTCCCCGTGATGCAATCAGAAGTCAATAAGAGTGACGCGGCGCTGTAGCACGGCGTCCAGCAGTTCCATGTTCTCAGGCTGCGCCTTGATGGTGTGGCTGGAAGAAGAGATACGTCTTGTCCGCCAGCAGCGCGGGTTCCGGCACCTGCTTAACGCCCACAATGACGTTGGCCGGGGCCAGATCCTCGGACAAAAGTAGCGCCAGCGCGCACGTACTGTTCATCTGAGAAGACGCGCGCTGTGACGGCTGCACCAGAACCTGCACGCCGCGCGCCACCAGCTCCTTGACGTGTGCGGGCGTAAGCGGTGCACGGCGCTCCCACTTGTTGTAAACCCCACGGACTGATCCCTGCACATTTACTCGGCATTATGAACGACGGAGGATCCACTTGAAGTCTCATGGCGAAGGTTGAAGAATGAAGAGTGAATGCATGCGACCTGCTGGTTGAAGACGAAAGTATTCACGTTGCACATGAGAGTGGAATTGGTGTTACTGAAATTGGTACTCTTATGCACGTCAGGCTCTGTACTTATAAAAGATTCGTTTTCATCGTCTTCTGGGCAGATTTTATTAAGGCGTATAGACTACGTCAAGTAATATTTAAATGTATTAATTATAAGAGGTACTTAACTATGGGCACTCTCTAAACTGGTTGAAGTTGACATCAATGGCGGTCACCTGTAGACGAAAAGAGGATTGTGGCGTGGAGGTCGCTTACCAACTGGACGTTGTTGGTTGCCGTAGCTAGGCAACATCAGCAATCTTGCTTAGACGCCACGCGCTTGATGTGCAATATGCTTCGAACGGCTGGTCATGACGCGACGTGGGTCATGCCCTTTGGTAGTTGCTTTTGCACACCAATGCGGCAGCATTCTTCCATCCGCAGCTTCAGTGCCGCGCTACTTCAGCTTTAAGGACTTCCTGTCCGAGGCAGAGGCTGCCACTTTCTTTGATCTACCGTACATCGATCAGGTAGCCAAGGTCACGCAGTATCTGGACTTCCTGGGGCAGCAGCCGGACTTGGCGCAAGTTCACGACATCGTCCAAGGCCTCAATCAGCTTGCCAAACCCCGAGACGCCTACATGATCCCGCAGCGTTAATTCGATAGGCATGACGATGGACACCCCAACACTTGATGCAGAGGTGTTGCAACTACTTCAGCTTGAAGGGCGAACGCGTAGCGGATTTGGCGCTTTTTTGACCGAAATGGGCGCTCTCTTGCCACTGCAAAAGAAACTGAGTTTGGCTGTCGCTCATGCCGTCGAGAGGATCGGCCACACATATATTGTCGAGCGTAACAAGCACGGTGTTTTAAAGCCCCAGTGCTCACACTAGTCGGAGCTTCTTTTTCTTACTGGTGCCACGCAGAGAAGCAGAAGCTAATGGACGTCCACGAGAAGTTAACGGCACAAGACGTGCTCTTTGGAGAAAAGCGCAAGCGTACTGGCAACGCATTGCACCGTCGTCGACCGAACGATGTGCGACGATTGTATTCATTTTGCAGAATGCTTTGCGCGGTTTGAGAAGCGCAAGCATCTGCATTCGAGACCCACTAGTTGTGAGAGTTTTTCCTTCATCCAATTCCTCAGTCGGTCTATCTCATCCCAGTAAGTGACGTTGAGCAAGATACACAAGCACAAGTTGCAGATGTTGTCAGATGGCAGTATTGTATGTACTGCATTGACTTCTGTTCTGCTTGAAATATGTTTCAGCCGCTGAGGCTACAGACACGCATTAGTCTGTTGTTACTACTAGCTAGTATAACATGACAGGGACCCTCTTGAGCCATCAGACTGCACTCATGATTCTGAGCCAAAACTTGCTGAAATTGCTCTAGCGTAGCGTTGCTTGTGCTGATAAAGCCTGCTCCCGGTGTTCAATGCTTTGTTTCTTTATCGTTAAGAAGAGCGCGTTAGGCATCCAACTTTTTCCTTTGTAAAACCGACAAACAACCCGGCTAGTAGCGTTTGGTAATGAATAGCCACTGCTCTGTTTCTTTAACACACCTCAAGCGTAGGGAGCTTTCTATGCTGGCTACATTGTTTGAATGCGTGCATCCTCCAATAATTTCAGGAGCTGCACAAGGAGAGTTTCACGTATGAAGGACCAGAGTAATTAGGTCCGGAGTTGAGGTTTGATTATGAACCAGTCCGACTTTTTCTGTTCAAGTTCAATCCGAAAGCTCGTAAAGTTCCGCTGCCAGGTCGATTAGCTTGCGTTCAGCTTCAATCATAAGCAGTGGTGTAGAACATATAGCTAAACGGATCCATAATGTACTTATGTGCTTCTCTTTGGCTTTCGCCTGCGCCAATAGCAAAAGGATAACTACTGCAACAAAAACAGAAATAATCAACTACGAGTAGCCTCACGAAGATTTAACAAAATAACAGCAACTGCTTCCTTTTTTCTGGAAGATCAAACTATAATTTCTCGATCAGCGAAATCATTATTCTTGAACGACTGGCTTCAATCCTGGGCTGAGTAGCTCTCGTTCCTGAGTTGATGCTCTTGTTTCAGCAAAGCCTCATGTCAGCGTGCTTCGAGGCGGAGTAAACGGGCATCTAATATCTGCTCTTTTTGAGCTACGCTGTTTAATTCATTCTCCAGGGTGTGCTCTGTCAATATCATGGCCTCTCTCTCGTCAGCCTAGATACATAATGAACGTTGTTAGGATAACGTCCTTGCTTCACAACATCTTTTTTACCTGTAAATTCCGGTACCTTCGTTCACAGCGTTGCTGTCTGCCAAGAAGCCAAATGATAAGCAGTTGTATCGCAATGAAATCGAAGCGAATTCAACTCATTAGAGGCTTTTAGCAAATTAGTTTGGTTTCTAATTTTCAAACGAAAGTTCGGTTGCTCAAAATAGGTTGAATGCGCCTTTAGCATCAAACCGAAATGTGTGGTGTAGTCAAGGTCAGTTTTGAGGACGAATCCACTTAAGAATAGCACAAACAAACTCGCAGGTACGAGCTCAGAAAGAAAGCTGCCGCCTAATCTAATGGTATTCCGATTCTCGAATGACCAGGATAAAGAGTTGCTGCGGGAGCTCATACGCCTCAAGCCTTTTGCAGCGGTCCGTGGTACGACACTCCGCGTATGGAGCGATGTTGCAGCTTCACTCTCATCTGCCTTTGGTGTGGAGGTCAACGTGAAGCAGATTCGTGATCGTCTCACGCTTCTGGAAGCAAATATTCAAGGATTCCATGAAGCCGCTTCTGCCTTCGAGGCAAAGCGGGATTGAGGAGTCGGTTGGATGCTGTTATTACCATCCAAAGCCACTACGATGAGCGCGAAGGGCTTGTAGCGGGAGTATGTGGCGCTGGAAGACCACTTCAAGTCAGAGAAAAACAATCAAGAACAAAAACAAAAAAAGCGATGATACACATTAGCCGCATGTGCGCTGAAGAAATAGTTCGAGAAAGCGCCTGTCGCCGGGCACTTCTGTGCAAAATCTTGACTCCGATGATTCTGTTAGTGATTGTAGTGATCCAGACAGCAGTGTTTCTCGTTGTTCAACAGTATCAAGTGCATTCTTCCTCAACACGAACACCACGATCGACAATTCAAAACGGGTGAACGCATTTCAACAGGAGATAAAACGGCAAGAAAAACGTCAGCGACAAGAGTTCGAGCTGAAGCGAACAGGAGCTCCGTCAATCACAGCTGCAATTTGAACAACGACTCATTTTTTGAAAAAGAAAGAGATGGACCAACACCTTCGCTTTCAAGAGCGTCTACAGAAAAGCAATCAAGACTCCTCATCATTGAGTGTGCCAAGATTTTTAGTGCAGCAATCTCTCGGAAAGACAATTAAAATGAATAAAATCTGCTCTAGTTGCTGTTTTTGTCCTCAAATATTCTCTGGATATCTGGTGGTTTGACCTCGAAGTAGTCGCTTGCAGTATTCCCACCACGAGTGCAGCATGTTATGCAATTGGTCATTAAGATACCAACGCGATACATTTGTCCAACAGGTTGCGGTGTACCGGACACGAAGATTCGACTTGACGTCAAGTGTTTTCCAATAGTTCACCACTTGAGAGTAGCAGACCACCTCGACAGACACTCTTTACCTTGCTCATCTTGCTGTTAATATCCTTTTGCGCCTCGGTAAGGTTTCCAACTGCGCCTTCCAAATGGGCTCAGCATCACATCGTCCCAGCCATAAGCACAGTCACCACAAAAATTCTATAGTTCGGCAAAACGAAAATCGCTACGAACTTGGTCTGGCAAGGCCGATTCGGTAAACATCTTAATGTCGTGGTTGCGCCCAGGAAATGGCCTGAATAGATGGATAATAAGTCCATCAGGGGTGACTAGAGTCTGAAATTCTGATGCCATGCTTGCGCTTGTGACCATTATTAACTGATTGCTGAGTCAACATCTTTCCAGAGCCCTTTTTCCTTGGCTGCGGACGGCAAATACCTCTCAACAGTGCCATCAATAAAGCTCCAAATGTTTGTGTATGGCGATCCGGAGCTTAAAAGATTGCATTTGCGTACACAGAACGTCGTAGCTGCGATGTGACCGCCAAATGCTAGTAGAAGCTTCTATACTTGACATCGAGAAAATTCAACATGTGCAAGAAAATGTTAGATATCCCGCTCTCAGAGCGACCAAAGTAGTCTTGAAGCTCGGTTCCACGTACGGGAGCGGCCAGCCTATACAGCAAAATGCAAAGAGCTTCGATTGCTGATGCTTTTGTTCTCTCTCCGTTATAGTTTCAGTCAAACCCATTAAATCACAAGCATGACTAGTTCTGCTTTGGAAAACCTGAATCGTATGAGAGATTCATCCTCCTGACACACTGTTGGAAATTGAAAGGCACACGTCGGTAGTCACCGGTTTCGCCATTGTAGCCAACTCTGAAAAGAATACGGCAGTTTCCAGAGTATTACCAGTCTCACGAGCTTCTGAAGCAAAGCGCTGATACATACGTACGCTGAACGATGATGACGAGGCACTCCCCGCTGGCAGCAGTGTCCCTCACAAACCACTTCATGCCACTGTCGAGAGCGTATGCCGTAGCTTCACTGTCAGTTATGACAGCATCTTCCCCGGTCCGGCGCTTCTCTAGGATCCATGGCAGGTGCCGCCAGATTTAGCTGTGAACGGTGGTCGCAAATTAGGGTTCTTGATATAAAACCGTAATAATTAGCAAATAGAACAGTAACTATAGGTGTTGTTTCTGGTCCGGTTTGGACAAAGTTTCTGATTCGGTTTAACTTTCCTGTTGAGAATTGTGCAGTGAATAGGCAAGAATGCATACAAATTTCGGATTTGCTAAAAGCCTCTATTATCTAATATTTCCTGGTTGGATCGTTGTGTTTCCCCGTCAGTATCTGCAACGGAACGGGTTTAAGCTATTATACATACGTCCACCTTTTAATGAACAGAAGTGCCTCTTATCAGCGCACCTAGGCCCAAACTCTCCGGCGAAATCTGTTCGCAGTAAGTTGTCTAGATGATCCAGCTTTTACACTATCGGAGTCCTGTGAAGAAGGGTCTGCAACATACGACGAGTTTCTTGTCACTGCTTTGACGTGACAGCGAAGAGCGCCTCCATTCAGTGACCTCTAGCTTGAAGCAGTATCGAAAAAATGTCGCTACATGTATTATATATCCAAATTTAGTGTACCGAAAATATTAAATTCGGAATTGAAGCATACAATGGTAAAGCCTTCCAGAACGCCCCTAAGGTGGCTGCGTGGAAAGTTCTATCGGTGCTGGTGGCAGTGGTGCTACTGACGCCCGTGTGGATCGTGTATGGCTTATTGGGGGCGATTTTGACGCGCCCTTCGTCCACGATAGCAAGGTCTGGACTGCAGCTCCTGGCAGGGCTTGGCGTCTGGTCCTTCTTGCAGATCGCCTGGGGAAGTGAAACAAGCTTTACAATCCAACTACAGCTCGGTGTCTGGCTGTTGTCGCTGTTGCTAGCTCAATGGAAACTGGATCAACTCCTTGTGTTCCACGTCCGTCAAACTCCGAGGCACGAACGCCGTATCGGCATTGCTGGGTTTGTGACGTTGTTTACCTTTACATCAGCCGCTATGCTATGCGTGCTACGAAATTCGAGTTTCCGGAGATTTTTTATTATGGCAAAGCTTGTCACCTTACTCGAAGTGTAAGTATTGTTACAGATTAAAAACATGAGCTACACTGCTAACTACGCGCTTTGAATAAGTCAGACATCTTTTGGACAATCTACACAATACTGCCACTGGGCATTACGATTTCTGAGGCAAGACTATGGATCCTGCGAGATACTCGGAGCTGCAAAACGAAATTATCGAACGCAATGTAAACGTACCCTTTCATGCAGTGAAAGTCGCTGGTTTAGGAACGGTGCATGTACCTTGTACTGCACCAGCTAGTGAAGAGATGAAGCCTCCGCTGGTCCTTCTTCACGGATATGCTGCTGGGAATGCGCTGTGGGCATGCGCAAGTGACTCCATAGATTATTCATTTTGATGGCCTCTGACTTTTATGAATTGTGTGTATACCCTGTTAGAACTTCGAGGAGCTCTCAAAACACTACGATGTGGTACGTTGCTCAGTGAATGCACCCGCTAGAATAATCTCTTTTTTACATGTTACCTACCTATTTACGCTCGTGCAGTATGCTGTCGAGTGGCTGGGAACAGGAAAATCAGATCGCCCAAAGTTCATTTCCTACGAGGTAAGTTCGTACGATCTTTCTGGTTCGCCCACTTAGAAGTATCTAATGCGTTGGATAGTGGGGATATGTGAATGGTGTCATGGTCGATGCACTAGAAAATTGGCGAAAGGAGTTGAAGGAAAGTTGGATTTGGGTTTAATACCAGTTGTCAGGGATTGCTGTGACAACACTAACACTTGTACGTTTATTCATGCAGATCGAAAAGTTTTATCTGGGAGGTCACTCAATGGGAGTAAGTGTGCCCTTGGTGCCCTTGGAAGTGATCCTTTCTCCGTTCAGTTTTACTGATTTTGGACGAGTGTGGTTCTTACGTAGGCAATGTTCGCGACTTCGTACACGGTCAAGTACCCAGGCCGTATTAAGCACTTAGTACTTATTTCTCCTGCTGGTGTTGGACATCCGCCTGCATCGAAGGGCTTGCCTCTTGGTCTACGCATTTTCCGCTCCATTTGGAACTTCCAACTGACACCCATGGTGCGTGTGCTGCTGGTTATTCACTATAACTACCTTCTAACGCAATATTTGATGCACATATTAGAGTGTCGTGAGGTACGCTGGTCCGCTCGGACCACGCTTTCTGCGCTTCATCACATCGCTGCGTGTAAGCGTGATGCCCGAGGCGAGCTGCATTCGCCGTGGACTCATTCCTGTAGAGATGCTGGCGGCTTATTGGTACAACAATTGGGCCTTAGAGAAATCTGGGGAAATTGCCATGCACTCGCACTTACTGCCGGGGGTGTATGCCAAGAGACCCTTGTGCGAAATGCTGACACCAGAGAATGTCCACGCTCCTATCACTTTCATTTACGGCGGCGGACCCGACTGGATGAGCTCCAGCCATGGCGAAAAGGTAGCGAAGACGTTCGATGGCAAGCAGAGTGTCGAGGTTGTTCTGGTGCCCGAAGCAGGACATCAGCTCTTCATGGACAACGCAGCAGAATTCAACAAGATGCTGCTCGCGGCTCTCATCAGAAATGTCACTACATAATCAGTGTGGCACGTAATCAAACCTGTCTTATAGACTTGAAACCTGTCTTGAAGAATGAATACTTGTCCCTCCGGAATGTTGGTCAGTGACGCACCCCAACTGGAAAAAACTTAAAATCTGTTGCAGAACTACTGAATGACCTGTTACCCCCGAATCTACTGAAAACCTGTTACTGGAGTCTGAATGCCTGTTGCACCGATTAGGTTCTCAAAGCGCAACAGAAATTCAAGGCTGAAAACCTGTTAGAAGTTGGCATTAAGATGAATATGCAATGATATCTCGTTCTAGGGTACGTTTATAGCGCTCCGATGTTTCTCGCTCGAATAATTCCTTGTACCAGCTCTTCAACTTGATAATAGAGAACATCACCGTGCAGATACGATACACTCCACTCGAAAACACCGTCTTCTTCGGAAAGTCGGCACCCAGCAACTTGCCCCACCCTGTGTTCACGGAATTGAGCATCTCCATCCTCTACATCGAATTCTTCCACGTATGGCCAACGAAGTGGACGCCCTGGTTGCTGTGTAAACAGAGAAATTAGTTTATTGGCACTAAAGAAATCATCTGAGGACGGGTCCTCCCGGTCCAGTGGCCCGCCAATTTGTCTCGGCCTTCCAGGAGGCCCTCGCATTGGAATGTGGTGCATTGCTGTCGATAGGTCCAGCTTGTCCAGTAGACTCAAGGACGCAATTACGTGGGCACACACCTATCCAGAGTGCATGTACCTCTTACAGGTACATGTAATTGCCTCTCGGATTGACTCGACCTGCGTAGTTAAAAACAATAAAAACAGATAGGTAAAGATTAGATATCAACTGCTTACTACGTCAAACAAGCACGTACATCTTGAAGTTGCCACGTCGGTACCATGGAAAAATTGGGGAGATTTATCGCACGTGCTCGGTCGACCGCTACGTTTTGCAAGGACAGAAAGTCAAATGAAGCTGTGTTTATTGGCGATCGTCGTCCAAGCCGACCGGACATTGACAATATGAATCTAGAAGTAAATAGAAAACAGTGATGAGACCGATATCCACATTGATTTTAAGCGAAGATAACGTACTTTTGGCTTCGGTCTGTGGTGACACACGATCCACAAAGGCTGTTAACCTTCACCATCGACTTCATGCTGTTGAACACAATTCTTTCGGGCGCAGTTCGATCTCCTTGAGGAAATACTTCTTGGTGATTCGCTGCCTGAATCAAATAAGCGGTTGCCTTTATGACGCTTTCGGTAGGTAGCGGTCCTACAATAAAAACAATCTTGTTGAATATTTTGATTGAAAACACATATCTTTGAGGCGCTTACCTTCGCAGTAATGACGATACACAGGTTGTGGTCCGCCGTCAGTGTCGTACAACAAAACGCGCGGTAGGACGCTGTTTAACACCGTTTCAGTAGGAGCTTTTTTGAAATCGGAAACAATAACCTTTATCACTCGGTGGTGAGCCTCGATTGGTTGCTGTGTAGGGAGAAACCCTGGAATTGAAGATCCATTCACAAACCACCTCTCCCATCTAGGAGTTAAATACATATCCTGGAACCAATCCGCATACGCTTCTTCACCAGCAATTTTCCACGCTCGAATAACTCGTTTAGACAGAGCTCTGAATTGCTGCAATGAGCGCGAAAGGTGCAACATTTTCAAATGCGAGACGATATTCTCCAAGTAGGACTTGTCTGAAAGACGTTGGATGTTCTTCGACTTCTTGGCTGAGCGAAGAAGATGCTCCCAGCAAGTTAGAATCTCTATAGTCGGCCAAACCGCCTCCAGTGCAGACGCAATAGCATCGCTGTGGTCAATACTGCAACTGACGACGAGAACCTCCACATCTAGAAATTCACGAGCACATCTAATTAAAGTGCGAAACATTTTCTCGTATGCGTATGTGCACTCGGCCCTTACAAACATGTACAACCACGGTTGAAACGTTTGCACGTATGCAGCTCGAGATCGTTGGACGGATATTCCACCACAGTCTACTAAAGACCACCCACCGAAATGTAGTCGGTAGGTACCGTCTGTAGCCATCACAAGAGAGTCATGTTGTCCTTCAACCGCAGCGGCAACACCACGAAAAAGAGCACGAGATGTCATAATTAAACCAATTGACTGAACAGACAGTCCCGACTCCATACTTGTGTGCTCGAAAGTATCCAAAACAATTAGTTCTTGCATAGCGACACTATCTGAAAGTTCAACGCGGTCAAAGTCCTCTCGTGATCTACACAATCTTGAACTAGCCCAGTTGCGAAGGACATTGAAATTATCGATTTCCCAGCCTCCGGCAACACTTGCGTCAATTGAGTCTGACGCTTCAAAACAAAAATATACAACATAAAAATACACACGCATTTACTAAAAACAAAACCACGAAGAGTCCTGTTCTCTACTGCATACTGTAGATTAAGCTGATGTGTTGTCATTCAATAGTAGTGGTCACGATCTCGTGCAGCCAAATGAGGAGCAGATTCACCAGGAAAGCACATCTCGTATTTTCGTACATACTCGAGAAGTACATGGAGATTAGTATGGTGAACCAAGAACTTATTTTACGACCCGGAACAACTACCCTGACGTGGAGTAAAGACCTTCCATGCTACCTCAAACCCCTGTGTCCCACAAGACATTCTTCCCGACCTACAAGACTTCTTCAGAAGTCACCTGGAAGAGCGTAACCCGCCTACTGGCGGGTAAACAAGGTGAATACTAGACATAGCTAGATCACGTATCATCTGGGGACCCTGTGGCTGGGCGCTAGTTGTTATCGAGACCTGCTTCAACCATATTTAGGCCAGATCCGTTCCACCACAACAGCGTGGGCCAAGCCAGGGAACAACGTGGTAGGCAGGAAGGGCAACGTAGCTGGGTAGAGTGTAGAGGGACTGCATAGCGGTTGGAGGGAACAACGTGGTAGGACAGGAAGGGCAACGTAGCTGGGTAGAGTGTAGAGAGACTGCATAGCGGTTGGAGGGAGAAACGAGCCGTGGTCTGCCGCTCGACTCTTAGTCAGAGATTTACGTAGGAGGATCGTGAGTATGAGACTGTAGAATCCACAGTTACTTGGTCGCCGGAAGATCCACGGGTTGTGCATGTACGCTGGGTCAGAGAGACAGGTACGCCGCGCACAGCGTCGCACTACGACAAGCGTAGCAGACCCCATAGTGTAGACAGTAGAAAGGTCGTGGACCGCGGAGTAAGACGGTGGGGGCCAGGCGTTGCGAGTGTGCGGTGGCGCCCAGACCTAGGAGTAGCACACCAAGTGCATGTTGCTAGCGGGGACGTTCTAAAGACCACACGGACAGGTTGCGGATATGGTCCTCACCCGGACGTCTCTACGCCTGCCGACCTGCAGGGACGGATTAGTACCGTACGTCTACCAGGCGAGCGCACACGCCTGGCGGCGGCCAGGCAAGCTGATGTAACGACGAGGACCACTGAGTTGGCTTTTACCTTGTTTCTTCCTTAGGGCGTTGCCCCCCCCCCCCCTCCATTACAAGACACAAAAACCAAATTTTTCAGCACATATAAATGTAACAGATTTTCAGACTTGAAAATCTGTTGCGCTAATCTCCCCTTAAGTGCGCAACAGGCATTCAGACTCCAGTAACAGGTTTTCAGTAGATTGGGGGGTAACAGGTCATTCAGTAGTTCTGCAACAGATATTAAGTAGCAGCCACCCCAACTGAGGACGATTAATCCTCGTGCAGCATAAGTGATTCTTCCTCTGGATGACAACTGCGACTTATGCTGCGACTATTACGCCCCGTAGCTGCCACCACAGGTAGGCATTGCATCCGTTGCATTCTCGACAGTTTTTTTTTCCTGTGTGTAGTAGATCACTGAGGTTTCAATGCTGAAGCGGTGCTGCTTGCCGCAGGTGTAGCGACCGAAGGCCAACTCTGGCACTGGGTTCCTGCCAGCTACGCGAAGCTCGAGGAGGCAGAGCGCAAGATCCTCACACGCGCTATCCCGACGCCCTTTGAGATGAAGAAGGTCGCACAATTGGGCACAGTGGTGGTACCGTGCACCGATGAAAAGAAACGAGAAAGTGCCAAGAACCTCGTCCTCATCCACGGATTCGCTGGCGGCAACGCTGTATGGGCGATGGTAAGTCTACTGATGGATTAAGCTGTCTTGCGTAGAACTCGTTGTGACTGGGTTGTGCTTGTCTTCAGAATTTGGAGAAGCTGTCCAAGCATTTCAATGTGGTACCCTACGCCCTTTTGCATTTTAAACTGTTTATTTATTGACTTATGAACGATCATGGCAGTATGCGGTGGAATGGATTGGTGTTGGCCGCTCGGATCGTCCTGACTTCAACTTTACAGACGTAAGCGTTCTGTTTGTGTTGATGTTGATGGCTGGGCTCGCTTTAATAATAATGGATTGGCTTCGTTGTTTGTGGTGCAGTACGACAGCGCTGATGATTTTATTGTGGGTGCATTCGAGAAGTGGCAACAAGAGATTAAGCTACAGAACTTTGATTTGTGTGCCCACTCCATGGGGGTAAGTTATTTAGATATCGGATAACTTAATAACCTGGAGATCTGACACTTTGTGCATTCCAGGCAATCTTTGCATCAACGTATGCACTAAAGCATCCAGAGCAAGTCAATGTACGTGTGTCGTCTATTACCTGTCCCTCCATATACACTTAATTAACTAAGTTTTCATCGCACAGCATTTGGTACTAGCCTCTCCAGCTGGAGTACCACACGCTCCACCGCCACCAGATCCGACTACAGAGGAAGGTAAAGCAGTGAATCGCTCGTGGCTGAGACGTATGGTCTTCTCAGCCTGGGAGAATGGTGTGACGCCGATGTCTCTTGCCCGTTTCGTGGGGCCGTACGGCCCAAAGCTCGTTCAGAACGTGGTGCACCGTCGAACCTTGTTCATGTCGGAGGGAAGTGCCATGCGGGATGGACGTGTCGATTTAAACGAATTGGCCGAATACGTGTACAACAATTGGGCGTTAAAGCCGAGTGGAGAGCGCGCGATGACTACGCATCTCGCTCCAGGTGCGCATGCTGTTCGTCCTCTGGTAGATGTGCTTCAGCCTGAAAAGGTGAAGATGCCGCTAACATTCATCTATGGCGAATACGACTGGATGGACTATCGCAATGGACTCAGTATTGTGGAGCGTTTCAAAGAGAATGGCCGCGCTGCTGATCTTTATCGTGTGCCAAACGGAGGCCACCAAATGTTCATGGAGAACCCCGACGACTTTAGCCGCATTCTCATCGAGAGTTTGGAAAGATAGACAACAGACGAATAGACCTTATTGCTCGGAACTATTTCTTAAGCCGTGCCTGGAAGATCACAATGTCGCTGTCCTGGAAGTCTGGGTGTAGTTCTGAATGTCCAACTTGATCAATTGCAAAGACCTTCTCTAACTTTTCGAAGAACTTATCTTCCGAGTTTTGCCGCTTTTTGTATGCGAGCAACACGAGCGTCTCGGGTCCAGCCATTTCTTGAAGGGACTTCATCAATCCGTCGAATGCCGAAGCGTATGGGCATGCCACAATATCGGCACCTAGAATCACGTCGTAGTGTTCAAGCCCACCAAGTTTCGGGACAAGATGATGCTCCAAGTCGCCCCAAAGGTACTCTTCAGCGGTACACACCTCTCCCGAAATACTGTTCGCTTGGATATTGCGCTGGGTAAGCGCCACAGATGCTGGATCCCCATCGGTGATGACGACGCTCTTGGGCTCCAAGTGCGCAGCGACAACTCCAACAAGCCCCGGTCCGCAGCCCAATTCGATGACGCTGTTTCCTTCCACTAATTCTCGATGGGATGCTAAATACAGTGAAAGTGCAATGGCAGCGTCATATACCGAAGCGCCGAAGCCTAGTGCCGTCCCACCCTTGCCATCACTCTCCCAAGCTTGATCGATACGAATGCGTTTTCCAGCGATAGGGAACCAACGAGTGGTGTCACGCAGCGCGTCATGGAAAGGATTCCGGAAGGAGAACGGCACCAATGCGCACGTTGAAGACGTTGTAGATGGAGACGGCACTTGTGGTTCATTGGAGGAGACGCTGGTGCCTTCCATAGCTGCTGCAAAGCGGTCGTTGGGCATCATCGATTCCATGCTGCTTGCAATACAGATTCTCTATCGGTGTATTTTGCTTAATGCAAATATTGCAATTACGGAAGACTAAAGACTTAGTTAGATAAAGGCCAAGTTGAGCTGATCGTCGAAAGGTTTGAGCAGCGGAGCCAGCAGATTCTTCTCGTGGGGCGGCAGTGACTCACGCAACTTTACCAGTTCATCGTATTTGGATCCCATCTTCTCCACGATTTTGTTGAGCTTACGTTGCGCTTCTGGACCTCCACCTTCAGCTACCTTGGCCTTGAACGAGAGGAAGTGCCGCAACAATTCACACACGTCGTGGAACTGGTTGTACACTTGCTTCTTGAACTCGTTCGGGATATATTCTGCAGCCAAAGCACCGCTCGCCAGGTTTGCAGCCGATGAGGCGGAAGCTGAATCGCTGGTAGAGTCTGAGCACGCAACGACTTCAGCCAGCACGTTGAAACACGTCTGAGATGTCGGGTAGGCGTTCTCTAATTTGATTGGGGCCTTGCAAGCTGCTTGGAACACTTGTGCTGCATCAGAAAGCGACAACCGGCCAGTTCCATTACCATCAGCAGCAGTGCCCTTCTCAGCATGCTGGAAGTAGCGCGACTCGTCTTCTAACGTAAGCGGATTGTACGGCGGTGGGGCTTTATCCTGAAGGTCATTCAGCAGCGTAGCATCTTCCAAGTTGTCGTGATAACCCGCATTAGCCTTCTTTTTCTGCGGCAATGTTTGCTGAGCCACACCTTTTCCGGCTTTCTGCTGCTTGAGCTTCCCCGCATGTGCCGGGTCTAGCACGTATGCACCATGGCGGTTGAACTTTGCAATGGTAATACTGGACGGGTTCTCCTTCTCTGTAATGTGTCTTTTTGCATGGTGCACAGCTGCATCTTCCTCTGTTGTCGTGAGATCGATCAAAGGATCGACAATACCACGAGGGTCAATGCTCACACCCTTCGACTGTTCTTTCTCCTTCTCCTCGTACTTCGTAAACATATCCTCGTGTCCAGCTTTCCTATCCCGATGGAAGTACTTAGACTTGAAGAACGCTCCCCAGAACTCCGTCTCCGTCATCTTGTCAGGAACTTGTCCTTGGTAGGCCATGTACACAGCTGGGTACTGAATAAAGATCTGGTGGATCACCTCCGCATTTAAGTTGTATTTGACCACATTGCCGCCAGTATCATTGTCAGCTGCCAGGTCCGTCAGAATCGCTGATGTCTTGCCAGTCTTCTGTCGCTTGCTGGCTTCTCCGGCTATTAAATGCCGGCGGCTTGCCCAGAAATCCTCCTCCGATATAAGACCATCATTCACCATCTCTGTGTGTTGCCGCTTGAGCGCCGGGTTAGCAGCTAGCAACGCTGCACGCTGCTTAATTTCCGTAGGGTTACACAGCGCTGCAGCATTAGAGCGCGTCCCTTTGGCTCCGTTCTCTCGCAGTCGCTGTGCTATAAACTCCTTAGCCTGTTCGCGCACCTCAAACGCTTCTTCCAAGCTCCCAGACTCTGCCACAAACTCCAGTACGAGTGTCGAATTGTGTGCAAGACGCAGGCGGATCATGGCTTTGGGGCTTGAGAGCGACGAGACCTGCTGGTCCTGTACGGTGCTCCAGGGAACGATGATAGGCGGGTGCTGGCCCGTAGGCGTCTCGGGAGACGCCTCAGCGACCCAGCGCATCCCCTTGAGCGAGAAATCAGCGCGTCCATCGCGCTTCTTGACGCGCACAAGCGCCACCAGAGCCTCCGACATCTTCACAAGGATTTAAAAGTAGGCAGCAGCAGCCTCCCAAACAGCATGCTGGCAGTATGTATGCTGTATGCAAGTCCTCCTACGAAGTCATAATACCTTTGATTGATGATATCACGATCTGACCGCATTATTGCGTTTGACGGAGAATGACGCGACGGACGTTCGCACTGTTGGCGCCGCTACTGCTGGCGCTGAGCTGCGTTTCCGGTGAGGAATACCAACGGCACACAAACAACTGGGCGGTGATCGTAAGTGCAAAGCACGGAAAGTTTGGACTGCGGTCATTAACTGTACAGGTGTTTGCAAACTGCTTGCCATGTAGGTGGATACGTCTCGCTTCTGGAGTAACTACAGACACATTGCCAATGCCTTGTCGCTCTACCACTCGGTTAAACGTCTCGGTATCCCGGATAGTCAGGTCAGAAGATGAACAAGTTGCACTTACAGACGCCAGTCCGAAGACTGACGATGTGGAATCTCCCTGTTGCCGTGGCTGTGCTAGATCATCCTGATGTTGGCGGACCAAATGCCGTGCAATGCTCGCAATTGCTTCCCAGGCCAAGTGTTCAACAGCCGAACGCAGAAGATTAACCTGTACGCATTTCCTCCTTACAGCTACTGGTCTGCTGGCTTTAACAACTGCTTGCATTGTTATATCCAGCTATGGGAAGAACGTCGAGGTAGACTACCGCGGCTCGGAGGTCTCAGTGGCCAACTTCATCACTGTCCTGACAGGTGCGTTCTGGCAGAAATATACTGGAATTACAAGGAAATTAACGTTATGCCTTACAGGCCGCCATGAGCCTGGAACGCCAGCATCAAAGAAGCTCGACACGGATGAGAACAGCAACATTTTCGTACGATTCTTGGCTTATCGTTGCTTGCCACAGTCCCTTTCGCTCATGTTGCTCTACTGTAGCTTTACATGTCAGGTCACGGCGGTGATGGATTCCTGAAGTTCCAGGTGCGTGCGTTATCCTTAATGAAGCCCAACGTGTCTGACGTGCGTCGGCCTGCGCCAGGACTTTGAAGAGATGTCGAGCCAGGACCTCGCTGACTCTATCCAGGAGATGCACGTGAAGAAGCGGTGCGTGCTTCATGGTGCAGACTGTGAGGTTACACAAGCTGATGGTCATTCGTCTTGCAGGTACAATGAAATCTTCTTCATGGTTGACACATGCCAGGCAGGCTCGCTGTCCAATGCGCTGGAGTCTCCGAAGGTGGTGACCATCGGCAGTTCGCAGACAGGCGAGAACTCGTACGCCCACCATTCCGACTTCGAGGTTTGTTTATTTTGTTTGACGTATGGTTCGAGCTGTTGAGGTGTTGACTAGTGACGTGTTAATCCAGCTTGGTCTCTCGGTCATCGACCGCTTCACCTTCTCGACGCTGGACTACCTGCAGCGCATGAAGGTCGGCGACTCCATCCGGAACGGAACCCTTGGTGATCTCTTCAATTTCTACGACCCGAAGATGCTTCTGTCGACACCTGATTATCGAACCGACATTTTGGGCCGCTCAATTGACGAAGTTCCCATCACGGACTTCCTCGGATCGATGTTAGATGTGCATCTCCACTTCGACGACGAAGCTTATCCGATCGAGCCCACTGCAGCCATCACAGAGACAACCGCCACACCATCAGATGTAGATCCGATTGAGCTAGATGAGGTCGTCGATGTGCTTGAGTCTTCGATGAGCAGCAGAACGTCGACGCCAGTGCACGTGCAAACCTTCGAGTTCACCAAGGAGTTTTTCTTTGGAGTTGCAGTGGCAGTGATTGGCGCAGTACTCGTAACCATAAGCTCAGTCTAACTGAGAAACATCAGTAAAGGGAGCTCACAGCCACATTTCAAAGAAACAACTTCATTAAAAAAAAACTACGAGAAGAATAAATCACTAACAACTAGGGCTGCTGATCTGGGCAAGGCCCAGGCCCAGCAGTTTAGCCGTATCCTCGCTGGCCGTGGCCGTTAGTTAAATGCGCACGCCGGTACATATAGTTAGGATGGTGCGGACTCGTTTCTTCTTCTTCATCGTCTTCTTCTTCAGGATCTGGACTGAATTCATCTTCAATAGGAGGGTGACTCCGCATGAGCAGCCGAACGAATAACACCGCGATGCCAGAAATCCAAATTGGCGACGTGCAGATACTGAGAGCAATTAGCATTGGGCTTAACAGCATGACGAACGGCACACACACCACGGCTGTAAAATGCCACACGACCCATGGACGCAGCTAGACATCAAATAAGAGTGTCAGTAACTGCAGGAGATCTCCTTTTCATGAAAAGAGAGACAAACCTTTACAAAAACTGTAGTGTCCTCAACGAATCTCGGGACGATAACAGCTACCACGCGCTCTACTGCAGACCTGCTCAGCAAGTCTTTGTCAGCTTTACATATACTCCTCCACGTCGACGACACGTACCGAATCTTGTGTACTGGCTGCATTACAAGGACAATCTTGGACTTAACTGTCGTCACGAGCTGCTTACCAGGGCGTTCCGCGTACTCACAACGTTCATCGTATTCTTCATGCCGCTTCAAGTGCAGCTTCATGAGCTGGGGCGTGTATGGCGTATTCAACGGCGTTCGGTCATTGCGCAACACTCCCTGCATCCGTAATAACGTGAATATCCATGCTGCTGGAAATGAAGCGAGATATTGAGAAGTTTGTTCTCAGTGAGAACGTACCACGATGGGTTGTAAGCCAACACCGAGCTGTTTGCGCTGGATGTACGGATCCCACTCGACCTCTGTGCCCAGTGGCGTGGCGCTCTCCAATTTGCGGACGTCACTACTGTCTACATGTCCTTTTAGAGCAAATGAACGAGTTAGTCGGCGGCAAGCAAGTAACTATTGGATGTTGAAGCTGTCGTCTCTTAAAAGAGTAAAAAACCCACCGCCATAAACTGCTGCGGCCACTGGAGACCGCGACGTTTTCTTCTTCTCATCACCCATTCTTCTGGATACAGCAACGTTTATATAGAGACACTGCTGAAGGTGCAAGAGAGCGAGAAACACTTCCTAGCTGGGCTCGTTGGCTCGCGCCTCCAACTTGCTGAGTGACGTGAGTGCGCGTCCTCTGAGGACTTTTCGAATCGACACAGACGGGGCGACAAGCAAAGGAGATGGACAAATCTGGAGGCTGAACTGTGGTGTGGTGGACATAATAGCAAGGTGAGTCACATGAAATAGTGTGCGAAACACTACAGAGCCAGTGTAATAAAACGCAATGTTACCTTGAAAATATTATATAATGCAGGTTGATGTAATTTAAAAATAGTATAATTAATCTTTACGATTTGGATAATTGCAATCAGTTTATTTGTTACTAAAACAATATACGTTATCACAGGCTTGAGCCCCATGGGCTCAGAAGTTGGGGAGAGGAGACAAGAGACCAGGTCGACGAAGCACAGGAAGCGTTCGCGGTCCCGCCATCCTCAACAACGATGGCGCTAGACCTCAGCGGCAATGACCAGTACGCGCTTACGCTGCTGGGCAGCAACGGCAGCGATGACTACGAGGGCTCTGTTAACGGTGGCAGTCTGGCCACGCGCCCCTATTCCAAGAACTCGGCCGGCGTACGTTTTTTTCAGCTGCAATTGTCTTTTCAAGTAAGGAACTTTATCCTGACATTCTCCCTTATTATCCACGTTAGCAGGCTGATAATGAGCAGATGCGGACGGAGATTGTCCGTTTGGAGAATGTGCTAGCTAGCCGCATCGCTGCCCGCGCTAACCAGGACAAGTCGAACCTACCGCTGGAACGCTCCAGCAAGATTGAGAAGTACGTGGAGGTCATGGAGCTCACCAAGTGTCTTCGTCGCCAGAAGGAGTTCCTACTCAGTGAGAACCGCAAGCGTCAACGCTTTGCTGAGAAGATTCAGCAGGCCATGCCGGTGCGTGCACTGCAGAAAAGTGTACTATTGTTACAGAGATTGATGCTGGTTTCCTTTGCTTTTTGTTATTAGCCGTCGACCGATAGCATCCAGTTTATGAAAAACGTCAAGTATCCTCCCGACGAGGAGCTGGAGAAGACGTCCAGAGAGGCTTTTATAGAGATGATGGAGTATCAAGTTAGCGGAGAAGCCTCCGCCTATATGGGCTGGCAGACCAAACGCGAGTCCAAGTCCATGTACATGCACACGTTCTCCGAGAAGAGTTTTTTGGGTGAGGACATGGCTCGTGTCTTTAACGAAACGTGGGCAATGTTTCACGACGAGGCCAAGCAGGAGTTGCTACATCGCCGGCGAAGCAAGTTCTGCGTACGTAGTGGATCGTGTAGGAGATGAAGCTTTTTTTTTGCTGACATTCGTGTTTTTCTTTTCAGATTTTGAAAAAGTTGAACGACAACATGCATCTGACGCGCAACATTCACCAGTTTATTGGTGAGAGCTTCCCACGCCATGCGATGACTCTTGTGTGCCGCATTTCGATTGATAAGGACACTTTTGCTATCATCAGCAAGTCTGTCGTGCCGCCTACAAATGACGCGCAGCACCTGGTGTGGACTGACGAGTGTTTCATGTGGAAGTTTACACGGCGTGTGGATGCACAGGGTGGGTTCGATATCTCCATTCGCGGCAAGTACGGCAGCACTTCTGCTGTTGCGGGCAACCGCTTGCCTATGCTTGAATCTTACTTCCAGCTTGTGGATTGGGAATCGCTGGTCATTCGCCCCATGTTCGACTTTGCAGCAGCCTAGCTCCTCAACTCCAAACGCTCAATTGGGAGTTCGTTTAAACGCCGAAGGATGACGGCAGAAAGGCAAGAAGTACAACTACCCTGCGTGTCGTCCAGGATCAGAACAGCTAAGCATATGCTCGTCTTTTCGTTTGGCAGCGTTTGGGCTACCGCGCGGATCACCAGTCGAAGCTGTACCCACACCCCACTCAAGCACGCTTATAATTTACTTTCTGTTTAGCTGTATGCTATGATGTTACTTGGTGTTTTTCTTTTCGCTAAAAGATACTAGTAAATGCTCATCTGAACTCGCGCTAGACAGTCGAGGCAACTTACTGCCCTTCATATCGTTTTTTTGCTGATGGCATTGTTTCTTGAGGGTGCTCCTGCGTTTTCCATCAAGGTATGTCGTTAGGATACCACGAGAAAAGCGTAGGTAAAGGAGACTTACACTATATCGGAAAGTCGATGGTGGAGCAAGGCATTTTGTGTGATCTCCTCTTCAAGCATCATTGCAACAACTTTTGCCTCGGTTTCCTTACTATCTAGCTGGGCGAACAGGTGAGCACACTTCCGCCCGATCCACAGCATGTCCTCCTTGTGTTTGGCTTCAGCAGCCTGGAAACCATCAGCAAAATTAAGGTACAGATTGTCAAAGTAATGAGCAAGAAAGTTGACCTCTTTGCGAGCTTGTAGCTGTCTCTGAAGTTTGTCCAGTTTGTCTTGGACTTCGTCAGTGACATCGCTTCGACTATGTCGCAAGCTAGACCTTGGTTTCGACCCCGACGATGTTAATCTTTCTTCTAGCTCAATACTTAAAGATGGTTCAGTTCGGAGTAGCATACCCCGCTTAACATTGTTCAGAAACTGCGAGTTGGCCTTATTGTAGGAAACACTTTTGGGTTCCGACTCGGTTCCTGACTTCATGCACTGTTGGTTTAGGACCTTCTCACGCTTTTTCAAAAACTCCGTTTCCTGTTGGTCAAGAAATACATCCAAGTCTTCCTGATGTTTCTTGGTTTGGTTCGTAAAAGCTTCTTGGATATTGAAGCGGTCTTGGTAAACCCATTCCTGGGCCAAATGCAACTGCAGAGTGTCCTCAACTGGCATTGTCGAAATATTATCATCAGAAGCCAAACAAGGGAAAAACTCGTTTTGCTGGTTATCTCCGTCTTGGTGTTGCATTGCTGGCTGGGCCAATTTGTCGGATGGGATCTGAAGTTGCCGGCAAAATTCACGATAGTCACGCTCAATCCCAGAAGCTAGGAGATGTCGCGCTTCAGATACTCGGAGATGGAATTGTTTCCATTTGCCACAGTTTTTAACATTTTGAAGCTCATAATGTTGGCGCATCTCTGATTCAATCTGTGCAATTCAAAAGCTGTCATCAAGTCGATGATTTCACAAAATCACAGTGTTACCTTGCGTTCAAGGTAGTCGGCACTTTTTCGTTGCAATTTAGTTTGTGTAGACGATGAATCAAGCTCGCTTCGTCGGCGACGGTCGTTTTTAAGTAAAGTCACGAGAACTGGAGATGGTTGGAAGGGGAGCTATGATATACTTGTGTCAGACCAATTCCAAATTGGAAGGCATATTGTACAATACCGGATGTGTTTCAAGATGCAACTGGAGCAAACTTTTCTCTTTCTGGGATATCGTCTATCATGAACACTCAACTTAAATGATCTTAACCATACCCTTCCTCGACGAGTGAACTTTACCTGGACCTTGTCGATTGCAGCATGGATATCTCGTTCCCACGACTGAATTTGATCAAGCATTTTGCTTCCTTGATACATTTTGTGAGGAGTGTTGCAATGTTTTGCATGTCATTCAAAGGCTTCACTTTATTTTGGGAGTTCACCCCGAGCTGTTCACCTCGAGATTGGATAAATTTATCCATAAATATCGCTTAGTCGGCGATAACTAACGATAGATTTCAGCGCTTTCTAGCAGTGACTCATAATTCTCCACGGATAGCATTGCGAGCAAACGTTTGTCCAGAGTCAAATAGATAGGTATCAGTTCTGCGGCAAAAAACACGACGACGAGAAGCATTGCCTGTGTCTGTTGCACCACCCACAACATCAGCTCTCAGAAAGATAATTGGGTAGACTTTTTTAAACTACACCCACCGAGGCATTTTCGCGATGCACATTAAACCAACCCTGTACACACAGTCCAAATGAGCACATCCGTTATCACCATTTTAAGAACCAAGATTTGGTATCATTTACTGTACCTTGGTAAATGTCAGCAATGTCATAACGCTGTATAAGATACGCCCAAAGCTCCAGGCCATGACAAGCCGGCCAACTTGTTGAAGTCGAAGCTTTGCTGACTGTGACTTAAATGGAAACCCCGACAGTGACAATGTCAAGTATAGCCAGGTCGAGAAAATGATGATCGGCAAAAACAAATCTGCCGCAGCAACCAAATAGAAGATCATCGCAGGAATCTGTGCATATAGTTCGTGAGCCAACCAATGTAGATCAATAACCACCATAGCTGACGTACGACACTGAGGCGGTCTTGGTTCTCGTCATCAAAGATTCCGTCCTTGTCATACAGGAACAGACTCGCATACAGCACCAATTGCGTCAGGTACAGTCCACCATTGAATACTAAGTAGAATATCATCCACTTCCGTCTAAATACTGCTGCAGAGAACCAATGGCGTCGTGACTGTAGATAGGTAAACATCGTCAGACATTGACTTCCAGCTCCAAACCAATTCGCATCCCTTACCGACTGAAAGGTTTCAGCCCACACCAAAACCAGCAGCAAATAAGACGACACGAAGAGGAAATCTGGTAGATTGAATAGCACGGCAACCACTTTGTTGTAAAAGTCCAGCTCCGCCTGTGCGTGGCTCCCTGCCTTGCCCCTTGTTGCTCCATCCCCATCTTCTTCACCAAAACCTGGTGGGATGCTTCCTCGCTTCCATGGATTATTGCCGGTGATCCCAGTGGGGAGATCAGTAGCCTGCGAGTCTAAGATGCAGAGTGTCGAGAACGTGGCCGATCGGAAGAAGGAACCCAGTGCTACACTTAAAATGAGTAGCTGCACAGTGCTCCACGTCGTGTGCTGATGACGTTTGAGCACACCCCGCACCTCCATGTACTTATTAACCGTCATAGCAGTGATCAGCACGTAACAAAGTGCCAGGAAGTAGCTGGACATGGCCAGGTTCGCGAGGAACAACGGCATCGTGAAGCGCACAAGTGTGTATATCGGTAGTGATGGTTCATGAAAATTGAATCATCGCACTTACTCGAAATCTTAGTTGACTTGATGTTTGTATGCAACTTTGTGTTGATATCAAGTTGAAGGCGAAAAAAAATTTGTTGTTGATTATTTATTCTCCTTACTCGCTAGCACCATCCGCGTGTATGGAGTTCCGCTTGGCCTTTGCTTCGTCCTCTTCGATAAACTTAATGTCAAAACAGTTGCGCTCCGTGGGGTCTTTGTATTCGAGCCCCAGTGCGATGAACACGTCCACTTCAGATTCACAGATGACACTTTCACCAAGTCGGACTTTGGTTCCATTCACTCGCATCACACGAGTGAGTGCACGGTCCGAGAGGCTCCAACCGTTTTTGTTAGCGTATAGCCGCATACTACGATTGAAGTGGTCGCTACCAGTAAAATACAGCATCGCGAAGCCGAAAAAGTGTCGAGGATAGATCTTGATATCCAAACGGCGAAATGGTAGATCCTGTTCAGCATCATAATTAGTAGGCTAACACTGTCATCTTGAGACGTGAATTAAGCTCAATCGAACCTTGGAGACACGGCAAACACCCATGTATGTATCGCAACCACCAGTCTTTTGCTTTTGGAAGTGAGTCAAATCGTCTGAACAAGAAACAATAATGTCGTGAAATACTTGGAAAGAAGAAGTATGCTGAAGACTGTTTACCTGTAAGAAAACCTGATTCGTGGAGACGTTTTAGTAGTTTGGGTAAGATATCGCACGTATCTGCGTCGGGATCGGTTACCAGCACGTCGCAATCCCCCGACGAAAGCTTGCCGCGACGATAAGACCCACATGCCAGGGCGATGGCGTTTGGTATCATCTTGTGCACTTCATCCACTACAGTTTTCTCAATCTGGTGGACTTCGGCTCTTGAGAATAAACACAATGTGAGTTAAATACACTTCATTTGTACACAATTCAGTAACATAGCCTTACCGAGGAATCTTGGTAAGGAAATCTTCGTAGTGTTTCACTCCAATTTGCTGCTGCGTAGTCAGCGCAGAGACAGCTTCGGGCTTTCGCAAATCTGCCACCGATTTATAGCCCTGACCATAAAGCTTAGCTGCAGTAACCGGGCCGACACCCCAGATTCTAGCAATCTCAACCAATGCGCGCAGTCGCGGATTGCTCTTCTTTGCGTCAAGTTTGGCCAATCGACCAGTCTCGAGAATTTCGACGACTTTGTCTCGCAACCGCCCCTTTACCCAGTGCATATCCTTGAAATCCTTTACACTACAGACGCGGCGGCGAGTTGCCTTCAGACTTGAAACAACTTTCTGCACAAGAAACCATAGTGATGTTAAATCTGAAACCAAGAAGGCAACAAATCTTAGGTTGTCCTTACTTTATACATGTACTGCCGCCACACATCACGTTCGACGTCGAGAAACTCCATCATCTCCTCAAGTGGATCGGTTAAGTGAGCGTTAAGGTTTTGTTGAACCGCTGAAGGTAACAAAAAATACTTAGAACACCTGCAAGAAGATAAAAAACAATCTTCACGATAAGTACCTGACGAGCGTTGGCAAATGAAACCATCGCCTTTGATCTTCTTGGAATCAGGTACTGCTGTTTCGTTAATTGGACGGAATCCAGGATTGTTCTTGTAAAAGATCGGCGTTCGCTCCTCCACCAGCTTGCAGTTGTTCTCATTTAAAGCAGCTTGCTGCTCGCGAATATCTTCACTGTCAATTTGAACTGGTGGGGCCCGCAAGATACCTCTTGTCCCCGAATTCTCCTGGTCGGAACCTTCGTCGTCACTTTCGTCACCTTTACTTTTCATGGTGCGCTTCTCTTCTAACTGCTGTGCAACCTTCTCGCAATGCTGTTCGTGTTGTGCAGCTTCTTCGTGAATGTCCTGTTGCTCAGCCCATGTCAAAATTAACCCCGCAGGTGGAACTTTTTTCTCCTGGCGTAAATATACCAACCATTCTGGGGTGTAGACCTCGATGTTGGCTGGGGGGAACTTATCAATATGCAAAAACTCTGCTGCTTTCTCTCGCGTCAGTTGTCCACTCACAATGACCAAACTAACCTCATTCCAGTTCACAATAGCAGCAGCACCCGATCCAACTCCTGCTCGAGTATTTGTCTTCAGAAGTGATTGCACCACAGTACCACCCAATTTTTCAACCAGACTCTGCAAAATCTCCAATCGCTTTCGGCCCATGTCCGGTCCGAACGGGACAAGTAGAACGCACTTCCCCGTTAACAACAAGGTTTTCGGGTTCACCGGGGTAGCTGTTTTCGCTTTCTTGGCAGGTGACCTTTTCGACTTTCGTTCCGGTGGTCGCTTCTCCTGTTGCAAGGCGCCGAGTTTCTTGAGATCTCGCATTTCTATCGGAGTTGGAGCTGGTAACTCTGCAGTTTGCTGCTGTCCAAGTATTGGCGAACGCTCTTTCTCAACAATGACACTGGCGGAGGCTGCCTCCTGATGCCGCGTCCCAGTCGTTTGGGAAATGCCGATTGAACTTGGGTTCAAACGTCGACGCCTTGATGGACGCAGCAATTCCTCGAGCTCTTCGAAGAACTCTCGCTTTTGCTGCGCAGACAGCAGCTCCATCTCGTCACCAAGAACTTGATAAGTGGAAATTGATAAGAGTTTGAACAAAAGACATGGCAATTATAAGAGAGCCACGCATAACGGTCGGTTGCGAAGGTGTTGTGATTGATGTTTTACAAAGCTTCTCTAGCATACTAGTACGGAACTTCTACCGGGTCAAACGCATCGTTGCCACTCTCTCTATTGGAGTTGCGCTTCAAACAACGATCAGAAGCGCAGTAGAAAATGGCACCCGAAACTACGTATATGGCGGCACAAACCACTCCGATGAGCGCTACGGTTGCATCGGAGCTGACTCCAAAGTCAGTGTACCGTGGCAGGGAAATAGCGAGGATAATCCCAACGATATTCTCAAGACATCTCCAAAGATGTAGATGGAATAGCTCGGTGCTGCGAAGAGCGGAGACTGCAGAACCGTATCTGGCTGTCAACTTTGACCCGTTGACGACGAACAGCGTGAAGAACGGAAAGAAGACGACTGCACGAGGTAATTGATCCAAGAAACGCTGACTCGGGTGTGCCAGACGTAGCTTAGCAGTCCAGAGTATACCAAACACCGTGATCACGATTCCATACACCATAATTGTCAGCCCTTTGGTCATAGCCAGCAGCAAAATTGCTCCGAGACGGAATACGAACTGCCCCACCAGGAAGACAAACGCCAAGATCTTCATACCGCCACCATCTTCTTTTGCCACATATACTGCCGTACCACGCGTCAATGTGATGAACGTCGAGATGACGGTAAATATATCGATGAACTTCCACTTGCGGTAATGGATTGTAGCGTTCGCCTGCAGTACGAACAGCGGGATATCGCGGACAATAACCTGAATGAACGTGGCGTACAGTAATCCCAGTTCAAGTTGCTTAGCCCGTCGACTATAGTTACCCCTCGTCGTCTCGTCCGCTGTATTGCTTCCCACTGTCTCTGCCTCATGTTGTTGAACAGGTTCGTCGTGTTTTTCGCTCTTGATTCTTGCCACTACAGTGAAAATAGTCTCGATGAACACGCGCATCTGTAGTAGACCGATGCAGAAGCCCAGCACTTTATTAACCGGCTTGCTGTAGGAGAACCGACTCGGATAGAAATTTGTTGAAATGAACAGAACACACTAGATAAACTCAATCAAGTGTATTGATACTCTTAACCTCTAAGCCTACTCTCTAGATCCGTGCTCGGTACCTGGAGGCAAAAGAGGAAGTGAGCTCGTCTTCGGACTTCGTCCTCTACGGCCTCACTCCTCGCCTCTTGTCGTCATCGCACAATAGAGCTGATTTTCAGTATCGAACTATAACCGCAGTACTTGACAAAGGGTGTATTTGCAGCTGGACTTCAGAATTCGGTCAGCAAATTCGCATTTCCACTTACATTACGCTTATAGTCACTAAGGGAAGAAGCCGCTCACAGATTTTGGAAGTAACGCCAGAGATGAGAATTTGTTAAGTGTCTACGCATATAGGGAGCGATGGAAAATACCCCAGTGAATGGCGCAGTTCACAACTGCGTCGCGTCCAGATCTTCCTCCTCCGACCCAGACGACTCGCCCAACACGTCGTTCTCTACGCTGGTGTGACGCGAAGTAGCCTCGACGCCCACGTAGCTATGGCGGCGCGGATTGGTTTCAACTCGTACTCTGCGGTTGAGCCGGTATTCTCTCTGCCTCTCCTCTTCGTACTCTTCTCCGTCAAGACCGATGCCTCTGAGGCGACACTCATATTTGCGATAGTTGTCTCCGTCCACGGCACGGAGTGGACGCAGACGGACGTGCACATTTGTCAGCGCCAGACATGCCTTAAAGTACATGTCGTACCTGCATTCGTCCCAGCGATATTTGTCCGCACACAGCGCCCAAATAGTCTTCATCCGGCCGAAGTAGTTTTCTACAATCACACGATCATGTGAGATCCTGTCGTTCTGGGCTACGTCGGCCATAGCAAGAGTCCGAAGACCCTGTTGTTTCTTGGGATGGATTGCGCGGAAGTCTGTCGCCAGGCCTTGATACCCTTTATCCGTCAGTACGGCCCACTCGTTAGGATATTTATCGTGTAGTGGATCGCTGTCTGGAAGATTAATTTCATCCGACTGTTTCTTGAGTGCGTTCAAATGGAACGCAGCGTTTTCTCGAAACATGGTAATGTCAGCAACACTACCCCGCGCGTGTGGAGTACAATTTAGTGCGATACCAGTAGGAAGCACAGACACTTCGACCTTGTAGCCGTAGAGATGATGTTTGCCACTGTAGTACGAGATCGCCTCCCGGTGATTACCCAACGGACGATTCGCCTGCTGGAAGGTAACGTCGGTAGCGTATCTAGCACATTTGAAGTTGTCAAACGTGTTCCCGCTAAGCGTGAGTTTCTCCACAGTCACTTTCTCTTGCGAGCTAACATACAGCTCGTACAGGCGAAGCGCGACCACAGTTAAAAATCCTCGAACCAGCTTCTGGAAGGTGGACGGAGATTTTTTAAACATGTGAGCGACGGTATCCCACCTACCACAGTGCTTCAGCGCGCAGACCGACATGAAAAACGCGTCTTTCGGGGATTCCTCTGGCTTCTTTCCACGCCCCACACCCCAGTTAGAAGCGACGAAGCCCTCGATACTCTGCCAGATGCGATCGAATTCCGCCGGCGAAAAGTTCGTGTGCTTGAGCACACCTTCGGGTCCTTCAGCACGGAGACACAGGTCGTAGTGAGGATTCGGGGTGGCGAGCTCGTCATCCGAGTCTAAACCTCGAGTAGGAGGGACAATTCGTGCGATCTTTGTCTTGCGTTTTTCATCTTCACGATAGAGTTCGGCAGAAGCTGCACGAAACTCGGCTACAGACAGCTGTCGCTTGGAGCGCTTCGAAGACTTTTTGGTGGCGGGCATGTCAATGCGAATTGGAGGAGGTGGATTCGGAAGTGAGTCCGCGAAGGCAGCTTCGCTTTAGAGCTGCTCTTATATAGCCGGCTGCGGATTATAGTGAGGAAGTGCGCAATTCGAAGTAAATTCCTAATTCGAGTACATTCTAGAACTTCGAAACTATAGGCGCTTATATACGCTGGATTCCGAAATCAGGATTTGAAGGAAGACTGTACTTTCCAAGTGCGAAAAGTGTCAAATACCGTTCCTTTGCTCTAATGGATGGCAGACAGCAACTGTCTGCACTATCCAGATCTCAGATGGGATCTGAACTCCCTCTCGTACTTGCTAATGATAGAAGTAACTCAACAATAAATTGTTTAGAGAGGTTTTACTTTTTACTCGCTGGCAGACACGCTGCCTTATTCGCAAGAGGCGCGCTCAAGCGCGCCTACCGTTCAACACTCCCACTAAGTACTAGGGGGAAGTTTTAGATCCCGTACACCTAGCTTTCCTCTCAGTTTTAGGAACTGTTTTGTCGGCAGAGCTTTTGTGAGAATGTCTGCAGTCATTTCTTGCGTGGCACAATAAGCAATCTTAAGGCGACCAAGTTCCACTAAGTCCCGTGTGAATAGAAAACGAATTTCTATGTGCTTATTTGCTTTGTGATTCCCAGGGTTTCTCACAATGCTGATGGCGGCATTACTATCACACCAAACCTGCACTGGTACTTTTTGTGGGAATCCCATCTCGCTTAGAAGATGCCACAACCACTCACTCTCTTTGGCTCCCTCGCTTAGTGCGATGAGTTCTGCTTCAGCAGTCGAAAGCGACACGCCTCCTTGCTTGCTACTACACCACGATACACTAGTACCGGCCATTTGGATCACGTATCCAGTAACGGATTTACGTTCTTTAGGTTGACACGCGAAGCTCGCGTCAGTGTACACTTCGTAAGTCACATCTCGTGCTTTTCCATCGAAATATAGACCGTACGTTGACGTCCCTTTCAAGTATTTGAGTACTCGCCTAGCTGCATCCCAATGCGTACGGTTGTAACAAGACAGGAACTTGCTAAGTTCTCTAACCGCGTTAGCTATATCGGGTCGAGTCCCTCGGACTAAATACTGGAGAGATCCAACAATGCCTCTGTAGTCATAAGGCTGTGCCGCAATCTGTTCTGTGGTCATTTCTGTCTCTGGCTCTAGCACAAGGCCAGGGACTTGCGGTGTCATCACCGGTGCGCTGTCAACCAATTGGTACTTGGTGACTAGTTCTGCAATATATTTGCGTTGTGAGATTGTCATCACACGCTGTTCTCTATTGCGTTTTACCTCCATTTTGAGGATGTAGTGAATGTCTCCTAAGTCTTTCATTTTGAACCTGTTAGACAACTCAGCTTTTAGCTTGTTGATAAGACCCATGTCTCTTGACATGATCGTCAGATCATCAACATATACCACGACTATAAGCCAATTTTCTCCCACTTTTTGCACGTAGATGCAAAACTCTTTGTGGCAGCGTGCAAAACCCATCTCCATCAAAAAGGAGTGTAGCACTCTGTACCAAATGCGAGGTGCTTGCTTTAAGCCATAGATGCTCTTCTGAAGTTCACAGACCAGATGCTCGTGGCCTCGCTTCACAAAGCCGTGAGGTTGCCTCATGTAGATTTTCTGCTCCCCATCCATTGTGCCGTTCAAGAAGGCCGTGTGGACATCCATCTGATGGATATGACAGTCCAATATGGTCCCTATTGCCAGCACCAGGCGTAGTGACTCGAATCGTGCCACTGGTGCGTATACTTCGTCACAGTCAACTCCATATTCTTGGTAGTTACCTTGCGCGACTAGGCGGGCTTTGAACCGCTCGACAGTACCGTCGGCGTTGTACTTGACAACAAGTACCCAATGACTTGGCAAAGCCTTACGTCCAGGTGGAAGTCGTACGAGTCTCTATGTTCCAATCTCGATTAAGGAGTCATACTCTAGTTCTAGAGCTTGTTTCCATTGCTCTCTATGAGGTCCGTTCAAAGCTGCTTTGAGCGATCGGGGCGTTGGCACTTTATGCTCCGCAATATCCTGCGTAATGTTCTTCTCTAACATCGCTTGGAAGCATTGATAGTCCTGATACCGCTTAGGTTTCTTTGTCTCTCGCCTTGGGCGTGGTTCATGGCTTTGTGGTGTCTCCACTAGCCCTGCACGTCGGCGTTTGTTATTAGCTCCCACTGTTGGGTTAGCCGCCTGATTTGGCGATTGAGCTCCCACTGACCCTGTATACTCAGTGGTCGGTGTATCAACTTCTGCTGCTGCGGGTATCCCGCACTCGGCAAATTCAGAAGTGAGGGTTGGATCGATTTGTCCGAATGCTCTCCGGACCATCGTAGCCACATTGGTCGTATCGAACAACACATCTCGTGATAGAATGTGCTTGTTGTTATAGATGTCCCATAACCGGTAACCCTTTGTTTCGTCAGAGATTCCTAGGAATCGACACTTTACAGCACGCGCGGACAGTTTCTTGTCCTTCCTTAGCGCCTCTGGCACATGTGCGAAACAGACCGAACCCCATACTGGCAGTTCCTTTACGTTGGGCGGTTTCCCGTACACCATTTCATAAGGCGTCAGGTATCCCAATCTACGCATAGGTGTGCGATTCTGCACATAGGTCATGTACATCAGTGCTTCTGGCCACCATCTGTGAGCCATCTCAGCATCCTTTAATGCACAACGCACTCGATCCAGTTTACTCTGATGATCGCGTTCTGCCGCTCCATTCTCTTCTGGAGTATAAGTGTTTGACTTCTGGAAGGCAATGCCCTTCCCTTTACAGAAGCTCTGAAACGCAGCGTTCACAAACTCAGTGCCTCCATCTGAGCGTATTCTTCGAATTGTGAATTTACCTTCACGTTCTAGCTGCAGTAGAAGCTCTTCTACCTTTTTAAAGACTTCTTTCTTATCGCGGAGGACAAATGTCCATCGCCACGACGTGTTGTCATCGATGACGCTCAGAAAGTACTTGATTCTTCCGGAACTTCCGTACACACCCATTGTTTTCATTGGACCGTTCGTGTCCATGTGGATGGTACTGATAGGTTGTTCGTCTCTCGAACCCTTCGTGTTGCGGTAGGACATCCTCCGTTTTTTCATCTCTGCACATGTTGTGCAGAAGAACGGGACTTTCTTAAGACCTGCAGCTGACAGCATGGGCATCCCACCCACTAGTCTTTTGCTTAGCATATCGATGACTGTGTCTTTGTTTAAGTGGCCAAGTTTGACATGCCACTCTTGTAGTACATTTCCAAGCCTAACTGTATGTGGATCAGCTAACGGCTTGCAGGGCTGTGCTTTAACTGCATTGCATAATGCTTGTCGTTCAAACAACGTTTTATTCTGCACATAGTACGCTCCATTTATTGCTTTTGCAACAAACACAAGTTCATTGTCATACAGTGCGCGCCAAATCGATAGGACCCCCCCTGAATATGCCCATAACTCAGTCAGTTTTTATCATTTTAAGTTGCGGTTTTGACAGTAGATCCATAACACGGTAAGAAAGGACCTATGGGCGTTTGTTTTAGCGTTTTTGCACCCTAAAGTATGGCTCCCATACAAAAAACGGTTTTTTGCCAAACGACACAATTTAGGACCCCCCATGCTTCAATACAAATCCCTATACTAAATAAAACCCGCTCAAAATGATATGACTGGGGATTTGTATGGGGACATGTTCTAAACCTCTGTAGAGTGAAGGTGAGTGCAGGTATCATGGCTCTGAATTACACAGAACATTGATAATAGATAAGTGCATAAGGCCATAACCATTGGCAGAGAGTTACAAAGTAATTGCTGCCACTTTAACAGTCAGTTTGTCTCTAGATTTGAACGCATTTAGTGACTATGATTTGGCCAAATCAACCACTAAATGCGTTCAAATGTTAGAGACAAAATAATAATGTCGATCCCTTGCATAAGAACTCTCTAAAGCGTAAATGATCTCTACCAAACATGCACTTATCTATTATCAATGTTCTGTGTAATTCAGAGCCATGATACCTGCACTCACCTTCACTCTACAGAGGTTTAGAACATGTCCCCATACAAATCCCCAGTCATATCATTTTGAGCGGGTTTTATTTAGTATAGGGATTTGTATTGAAGCATGGGGGGTCCTAAATTGTGTCGTTTGGCAAAAAACCGTTTTTTGTATGGGAGCCATACTTTAGGGTGCAAAAACGCTAAAACAAACGCCCATAGGTCCTTTCTTACCGTGTTATGGATCTACTGTCAAAACCGCAACTTAAAATGATAAAAACTGACTGAGTTATGGGCATATTCAGGGGGGGTCCTATCGATTTGGCGCGCACGGTAAAGGACAAATTTGAACTTTCCAATGAGTGAGCCCAATATTTGGTACCCACTGCGTCTGAGCCCGAACTCGCTCAGAATGTTCGAGGTAGCGTGCGGGACCATTGCTATGTTGTCAAATAGAAACGGTCGAATGCCCTTTGGTCCACTAAAATACAATTTTATTGTACCAATGTGTGTATTTGAGTGCTTAGAGCCCTGTGCAAAGGTGAACATGTACTGTGTATTGGGCCTCTTGGTAACAAAGCGCTCCATTTCGCTGGTTAGGCCGTGTCCGCAACCTGAATCCAGCACCCAAGAATCTGTAGTTAGAAAAGAACTTTCTTGTAACAGTTGCGGATACAGTGTTCGTACCTTGTTCTCCAGCTCACTCATCATGCCGGCAAAGCGCTCAGTCGTCGCTGCAATCCCTGGATTGCTGACGTCGCCTTTCGGCTCCTGCATGTTGATGTCACCATCCGCATGCTTACTTTTTGGTGTTCGCAGTGTCGACATCCACTGCGTTGACAACCGAATCCATTGGTTCGTCATCGTCAGAAAAAGGCAACGTGCCCTTTCCTGGAGTCGGTGGCAGCTCCACAAACTGGGTGGTGGACTTTCATATCCACGAGGAGTAAGAGGCAGGTATTTCTGCACTGCGCTGCAGGCATCGACAGCCATCTTGGCCTTGCACTCCTCGAGCGTCACCTCGCGCTTGGGCTTCTTTGCCTGCTCCTTGACCCTTTTGTTGAGCTGCTGCGGCTCTTTCTTCACTGCGTTGACGCCTTGTCTGCCGCTTAGATACGCGTGGATGTTCCGACGCTTCACACCAGCCAACAAGTCTCGAGCCCGTTTGGGGCAGTCCACAAACTTGTGTGGCCCGGCATTATCCATGTCATTGTGGTTGCCGAAACAGTAACGGCACTTCATCCGTCCGTGATTGTAGTGCACGTCGTTAATCGGTTCCTGCTGGGATTTGCGCTTTCCCAGCACCGGTTGCTTTGACTTGCTGCCTGCGTGAACGGGATTCACCGGCTGTGCACTACCGAGAGCCATGATCTCACCCTTGCTCTTGCTGCCGAAGATGGCGCAGAGTTTGGACTCGACGCGATCAGGCGTGAATTCAGTAGGCGCAAAGCTGATGGCTTGCCCCCACAGATGGTTAGGGAGCACACCCAGAACCTTGATAACCATCAAATTTGATGATATGACGCCGGTCTTCAAAGCCTCGCTGCTGTTCCGGCTCACCTGATCCTTCAGGGTCTTGAGCCGAGCAAAGAGGTGGCTCACGCTTTTAAAGTCGCCATTCACTGCCTCTTCGAACTGTCGAACGAGGCCAACGACACCAGAGACAGTGTTCAACCCGTAGCGTTTTTCCACGTCACGCCAAGTCACGTGCACAGGTTGATGCACTTTCTCGTTCATCTTATAGGAGGCTGGCAGTGTCATACTGATCAGGTCCTTGATGTACGATTCCTGCTGATCAAGAAAGGCCAGATGCAAATCGTAGCTCTTCTTTTCCTCAGCCGTCGCATCGTCTTTCGGTGGAGTCAATGTCGGCATACCAGTCAACGAGTCCTGGTAGCGAATCGTAAGCCTTGCTCGACCAGCCTTGAGCTCCTCGACAGCGCGTTCGCTGTTTCTTGAGGCAAGGTGGACAAGGATTTGGTCCTTCCACGATGCGAAGCGAGCCTGCTCGCCGTTGAACATCAACATAGTAGTCAAACCGCTGTTGATGGGCTTGCTCATGTTACTTGAAATGTTGGAATGAACAGAACACACTAGATAAACTCAATCAAGTGTATTGATACTCTTAACCTCTAAGCCTACTCTCTAGATCCGTGCTCGGTACCTGGAGGCAAAAGAGGAAGTGAGCTCGTCTTCGGACTTCGTCCTCTACGGCCTCACTCCTCGCCTCTTGTCGTCATCGCACAATGGATGGCAGACAGCAACTGTCTGCACTATCCAGATCTCAGATGGGATCTGAACTCCCTCTCGTACTTGCTAATGATAGAAGTAACTCAACAATAAATTGTTTAGAGAGGTTTTACTTTTTACTCGCTGGCAGACACGCTGCCTTATTCGCAAGAGGCGCGCTCAAGCGCGCCTACCGTTCAACAAGATTGTCGATGCCAAGTCCCACGAAGCCCAAGACAACACCACTCACAACCAGAAACACGATGGACAAGATGTATTCCTCTACCCAGATGCGATTAATGTACTCGTAATTGAGAATCACATCCGTCACCACCGTCGACAGCTCATACGCTGCACTCGCGACCTCGATGACAGCACCAAGCAGCATATTGAAGGACTTCCAAAAATCTCCCACATGCCGTACCAAACCCATATGTGGGTGCGATATAGTACACCACTTGGTGGTGGTATAGTCCTCCTTTGGTCCACTCGAGCCCACCAAAAACATCCCAAAGGGCAGAGCTTAGTTCGGAATTTCTGTCGATGCTCATGCGTCGTCAAGGTGCTGTTGCTCGCGTTGCGATGATGCTCTTCGTCCAAGACCGGGAACGAAGACTGCGGTACTGTGCACAAGTCAAGCGTCTGGCAATGTTACTGCGGCTACGGATGCTCGATCGTGAGCGAAACTACGTGACGGCTGCGTCCTTGCTGTCGAACTCATATTGTGCGTGGGCGCACATGTATCGGGCACGCTGCCGCAAGTCGTTCATTAGCACCGTATCCATTGACCCAGTCACATACGATATGCTGCTGAAGGTATTTAGTCGTCATTATGTTGTCAAGTCTGGTCCGTCGAAACGAGGTCGACCTCGTCGATTCACGACTAAGAACAACGTTCTCGCGTGTTTGCTCCACTTCTACACCGCCGCCGTTGAGCAAAAGACTCTTTGCGAGTTATTCGGAGTTCCTCCAGCTACACTAAGTAGAACGATGCAATATGCAGAAAAAGCTTTGCAAGCGGCTTTGAGAGACATTCCCGAGGCTACTGTCACTTCCTGGCTCCTGGAACGACGGCGAGATGAGCCGTCAACTCCAGCGAGTGTTAGGGAATCCAGTGAAAACTATGGATAAAGGATGCTGTGCTACAGATTCGGCTTTTCCCGTCAGCGCTTCCTGTCGGATGAGAATCATAACTCCACTTAAAGACGGAGATCTTGAACGAGCAAGTCCGGAATGCCGAGTCGGCTTGTTGGCAATGAGTGCAGCTATTACCTCCGTCCGGCAGGCTGCTGAATGGGGTATGGGCTGTGCTTCTAAATGCTTTCGACGTTTACAGCTACCCTTGCCGTTTGATCCAAACAAGCGTGCTTTGCTTTTGTAGAATATCTATCATTTGTACAACTTACGCGTACGCACAACAGGGATTAGCCAAATTCGCACGGTATTCACGCCAAACAAGTAAATGTATTTTTCTGATTGTTTGTAGAGCTCGTCCATTTACTTCTAACAATCGTGAGCTTGACCCCACTTACTCCTCGCGCTTGCTCTCCTCGTGCTTGCTCTCGTCGTTGTTGGCACCTACCGCGTCATCTTCCGTGCGATCTTGGTTGGTCGTGTCTTTTGGATACACGAATTTTCCGCCCACAAGTTGAGCGACAAGCATTGTTAGCATTTGCTGATTCACCGATTCGCGGGCTTCGCGCTGCCGCTCGTACCGCTCCCGCTCACGTCGGTACTCTGCTTCGGCTGCATGACGCTCCTCCATTGCCAACAACATGGCCATCATGGACTGAGCTTCTCCTGGTGATTCTCGTTCCGAGCGCATACCATCAGCAACATTCTCGATCAACTGATCCAGCTTGATGCGTCGTCTAGCGGTTTGGCTGAGCGACGCGTCTGTGTTGGAGGGCGACGAGCGCTTGCCAAGTGCACGAGAGAGCTCTGCTAACTCCGACGGCTCCATTCCGGCTCGTGCTGTAGCCTGCAATGGGGTAGATGTAGCTGATGTGTCACTTGGAGTTTGAGGTTCAGGCTCCGAAGACGACGCTGGTGTTGGAGGACTTGTTGCTCCGTCAGCATCAGCGTTCTCTTCAACTCGAGGTGAGTGAACAGTACGGTCATGCAGCTCTGCAGGAGCCGCCTCGACAAAGTCATCATTGAGATCGACTACCGCCATAGCCGCCTCAATGGCGTACTGCAAGCGTTTAGCTCGTCGAACCACCTCCGGACACGTGCCGTCACCTGCACGACCGCAAACCAATTAGATGGATACGCAATACTGCAGCACATTCACCGCGTACCAGTCGGCTTGGGCACTCGCACGAGCTTCTGGAATTTTCTCTTTAGGCTGTCACCATCTCTTTCGGTCCAACCTGCAGGGATGTTCGTGTTGAACTGAGACGCAGCGTTTTGCCACTGCTCAGCACCAAACGGAAGAATATCTTCCACGATGTCCAGCATTCCTAAAGTGGATAGACAAGTCAGCCACGCCATTAAATAGAATGTCATCAGCCTGCCTTACGCATGATCTCCGACTTCGTGAAGTTCTTCCCCTTAGTCTTGCCTTTCCCCTTTCCGGTTGGCGCCATGGTAGACAGAGGTACGTGTAGCTCTTGTGTAGGCAAATTGAAAATGAGAGCTTCTGATCAACTCGCTGCATTTTCGTTGTTCTCGCCCAGAACATGAAAAACACCGTTGACCTAAGAACTAAACGTGTACCAAGTCACCTCACTTGGTCAGACGTCTTTGCTGTCTGACCATCGCTTGGTACCGATATGGTACGTCGATAGTCCTCCATATGGGAGAGGTTTGGTCCGTGTGCATAGGCGATTTTTGGAAGTCCTTCATTGCCTTCACTCGCCAGAACTAAACTGACTACACATGAACGAAGTCAATGCACATGTTCACCTGGGTGAATCCACGTTATGTAAGAGCGTGTTCGCTTTGTACCTCGGGTAGAGATCGCAGTAGAAAAAGTCCCGTATCGTCTTGAGCTGCGTTCGCTACAGCTCCATCCCCACATAAAACTTTTGACCAATTACACACCAGAGTTGTCCAGCACCTCGACAGCCAGACAAAGACAGCTCCATCGCGATGGCCCCCCGCAACCAAGCCTCACGGGCAGCTTACACGCCGCTTTCTCCTTCGCAACTGGCAGAAGATGCCGGTTTTGCCCGAGGAAATGACAGTGGAGATCGTGCGATGTCACTGAGCCCAGGGGATGATGACCAGGATACGTTGAGCTTTCCTCTCGCACAGCTTTCTGCGGCGCTGACTGCAACGCCTGGAGGTGCGGGGTATCAACGACAAGCTGCTGTCTCAAGTAACGATGGAGGGGGTAGTGTGCTTACTGCTACCAGTGGAGTTGCTGGTCGTCAAAATGCAGGGATGTCACGGTGAGAATCTGTGAAGGACTCCTTCGCGGAAACGGCGCTCTATCAGCTCCAATCGATGCCATGGCGTGACCTACAGCCGCGCAAACAGCCAGCACCAAGTCTTCGTCGTTCATGAATGTTGTTTTGTTCTAGAAGTTTTGTGTTTGTGGATGCTGTCTCCAGCTCTCTCTCTCCTTCTCCACCTCCCGGAGGTGGAGAGGAATGGTACATAAAACGTTGAAACGTCTCCAGATGCGTTGTTGAAACCTGCCGTCTTTTAGCCAATCAAAACCAACCTAATCGGGGCTAGGTATGCCGTCTCCATCTCCAGCAGTGAAGCGAACAGGCTCTAACTAAGTGTAGCCATATGTTATCTCTTGCGAGCTACCGAGACTTTTATGAAACTGGAAGAAAAACATTTGAGTTGGACATTGCGACTTCGCAATTTCCATTGGTCAAAACCTATCGACCATCACTCTTGGTTCCCTTGTCAAGATGCCATCGACTGAAGAAGCAACGCAGGACCAGCGCGCGGCGCTTGAACTGTCGTTTACAGCGCTTTGCTCTGTGCTTAAGGCTGTGGAGGCCACACGCAAGAATGATACAAAGTTGGAGCTGCTGTTCAGCTCGAGTCTGCGAGCTCAAGTGGGCGGTGGCGATCTGTACCCGCTTATCCGTCTTGTACTGCCCCAACTAGATCGCGAGCGCACATACATGCTGAAAGAGAAGAAGATTGCCAAGATGTACGTTGATGTATTAGGTCTCGCGCCTATTAGCAAGGATGCACAGAAATTGGAGCATTTCAACGACCCCAAGATCGTCGATAGCAAATCTGTTGGGGATTTTGCTGCTGTTCTCTTTGATGTTGTGCTGTATCAGAGTGCAAGGGCCAAATCTAAGCAGCAGCACACACTGAGAGATGTTAATGAGCTGCTGGATCAACTGGTTCGGGCTGATAGCAATGCAGCCAGGAAAAAAGTGTTTATGAAGTTGGCGACGGAATATTCTGCTGACGAGCAGAAGTGGGTTATTCGAGTGGTGCTGAAAGACCTGAAGATCGGGTTAAGGCATGAAAGGGTTCTGAAATTTATTCACCCGGACGCGATGGAGATGTATAACCATACAAACGATCTGCACAAAGTATGTAGGGAACTGCGGAACTCGGCGGTGAGGTATGTGCCTCAGCTTGACCCGTTTCAAGTGTTTACACCGATGCTGGCGAAACGAGTGAACTTTGGAGAATGTATCACTGCGATCAATGCGGACGCATTTGTCATGGAGCCGAAGCTGGATGGTGAACGAATTACGTGCCACGTTAAAGGGAAGGAGGTGCAATTTATATCGAGGAATGGGATCAACTACACCGAGAACTATGCTCCGTCAATCAAACCGCATGTGCTGTCACAAGTGGAACCTGGAGTGGATTGTATTTTGGATGGAGAGATGATGGTCTGGGATAATGCAGAGTATCGCCTTCGTGAATTTGGACTTTTGAAAAATACAGCCAATGCAGTGAGGAAAGGAGAAGCTACGACTCGATGGTTATGTTATGTAGTGTGGGATTTGGTTTACCTTGGTGGCCCAAAAGCTGAGCAATTGATTCGTGAGGTATTCAAATGTCCCGGTGAAACCAGCGCCGTTATGGGCCTGCCGCTTCATGCCCGCCGAAAATTGCTGCTCCGGATTATGACGCCGTTGGACCACCGCATCATAATTATCGACCAGAAACTTGTTAACGACAAGTCAGCGAAAGACAGACATGAGAAAGTGATGGCAGAGGTCGATCGGCAAATATCAAACGGTGGTGAAGGTGTGATCATGAAAGACCTGAACGCGCATTACATGTGTGGAGAAAGTAGCAGAAAGACGAAAAAGTGGCTAAAGCTGAAACCAGACTATGCTGGTATGACAACGGATCTTGACACCATTATAGTTGGTGGGTTTTATGGTACTGGACGCCGTCGCAGTGGCAACGTATCAGTTTTTTTACTTGGAGTACTTGCACACTCACTGGATGAGAATGGAGCAGCCGAAGCGACCCAGCCAGGCGCTGCATGTCCTGTGGTTTATACGTTTGCTAAGGTTGGTACCGGATACAACGCAGACGAGCTCGAACAAATGCGCCAAGAACTGGAGCCGTACTGGCACCCTTGGGATGACAACAACATCCCACCCCATTTCAGTGGATGGAAGCCGCAAAAGAGCGACCTAAGGCCCGATGTTTGGATTGACCCACGACACTCCAAGATTCTCGAAGTGTACGGCTTTGAGTTGTCCTTCACGACGCTTTATCAAACTGGGCTTACAATCCGATTCCCTCGCTGCAAGGCAATCCGTAACGACAAGGAATGGTACCAGTGCATTAATCTTCAGGACTTAAACGCAGCACGCGGTAGTCTATCTACCAAGCGGGCTTCGGAAGTAGCTATGGGGCAAAAGCATGCTTCTAGTCGCGTTAAGAAGCGTCAGACAATTTCGGCTCGGCGTCCCACAGGTGTTCTCAAAGACTACTCGAGAGCAGACTTGGATGGCATTGAACAAGAACGGAATGTGTTTGAAGGAAAGGAATTCTGCGTACTTCCCGGAAAATATGAAGCACCTCCGGTGGATCTTGTGTCATCTTTTCCAGACGGCATTGTCGGAAACAACGTGAAGCATTTGTCAAAACAAGCAGTGGAAAAATTGCTGCACTCATTTGGGGGCACTATCGTGCAGAATCCGATTGCTGGAACCACTCATTATGTTGTTGCCGCTGGAGATGCTGGATTTAAGGTTGTGAATTTGAAGAAGCAAGGCATATTCAATGTAGTGCACATTAGATGGGTGTTCAATTGCGTCGCAGCGTCTCGGTTGATCTCTCTAAAGGCGAGCGACTTCATTTTCGCAACAGAGGCGCAACGAGAGCTTCTCGCTAAGGAATATGACTGTTATGGAGATCATTTCACTGAACATATCACCCCAGTCGATTTACAACGTATTTTGCAGGGGTTTTCCAATGAAGAGCCCAGCAGTTTGCCTTGGCAAAGCCAGATGAAAGAGCTGGAGATGGAAGAAGCGGAAGCAATGGATAGTGACGTCACGTTCCTGGCTCATTGTGTGGTGCACTTTCAACAGTACACCAATTTTTCTCTGGATGCTCTTTCCGTGGGTCAGAGGAAGCTGATTGAGCAGCAATTTAGGCTATATGGAGGCTTAGTCTCGCGAGTGATTGACTCTTCTGTTACTCATGTTGTCGCTGATCCAGTTCACGTGGAAGAACTTGCTCCTGCAATCAAGAACCTACGTCACCAAGGCTTACCAGAGCCTCGTGTTGTCACGAAGGAGTGGGTTCAGCAATGCATTGAGGAACGCGCTCAAGTTCCTGATAACGATTACATTTTGTACGTGTAAGCCCAACATATAATTTATTGCATCCTTTTGCTTAAGTGTGCATATTGTCTGCAAGTGCCACATAATCGAGTGTTCTTGTTGCAAGAGTTCTCGCTTATTTGAAATGTGATGCGTCAGCACACCAGTCAAAGTCACCGAAGTAGAAGTTATTCTCTTCCTCATCAGATGTAGCACCCTGGGGTTCCCGCTCTTCATACACGAGGTGGCCCTCAACTTGCTGTGACGTGAACTGGTCTTCGAAGTTCGAAGTGTCCAGGTCACTTACCAGATTGGGAACAATCGGAGGAGCCACTTGCTTCGACTCCAGGCGGTGCCAGCTTATATTCGCGAAGAACGGGTGATCAAAGATCTCTTGCAGCCCGCTGGGTCCATTACCAAGACGCTGAATGGGGTCCTTGTGGAGCAGCCCGGAGAGGAAGGCACACAGATCAGGCGAGAAGTAATTCGGGAAGCTGGGTTTTTCCTCTTCAATCTTGCGGAACAGCAAAACGCGATCGCGCGGCGAGTAGAACGGTGGGTATCCGGTAAGTAACTCATATACCACGCAGCCAAAGCTCCACAGATCTGCTGCTAGACCGTATCCATCACCACGCACCACCTCAGGGGCGATGTAGTCGGCTGAACCACAAAAGCTTTTGCAGCTTTGCTCTGACCGATGCATCTGCTCACGAGCAAACCCGAAGTCAGCCAAGCGCAGGAAACCAGCTTCATCCAGCAAAATGTTTTCAGGCTTAAGGTCTCGATACAAGATGCCGCGCTCGTGCAGGTAGCGCAATGCTAGTGCAATAGAGGCAGCGTAGAACAGAACGTGGTCTTCCGGGAGGCGGTTCTTAGAAAACTTTTCCAACAGGAAGTACATGTCACCACCAGGGCAGTATTCCAGCACGAAGTTAAGCGCATCCGGGGTTTCAAATGAGCAGTACATCTTGGTGATGAAAGGGTGATTCACTGAGCAGAGAACCTTCTTCTCCGTAAGCAAGCGCCTTGCCTCACGAGAAGCATTCCTGTCTCCATCTAGACCGTTGATGCTACCAAGCTTCGACTTGTACACGACTTTCACCGCAAAAAGGCGGTTGGGGCATGCACGCAAGCGACACAGCAACACGGTGCCATAGGATCCAGAGCCAATGATACGAACAATGTCGAACACATAGCGCGTTGGGTCACGGCATGTCAACAGCTCTTCCTCAGACTCTTCTTCCACTGTCTCCTCATGTTCCAGCAGTTCCTCGATCGAGTGTCTGAGGTGGCTCACCTCAGCATCCGACAGCAACGTGCTGGAAGACGACGACGCCGAGATCGTTGGACGAGACGGAACAGTCTTCAAACTAGTGTACGAACAGTCCCAGTCATTGTTCCCACCTGACGACTTCGAGTCAGACACCACCGTGCTTGTCGACGACGAAACTGCCGACGGTGGTGCCGCTTTGAGGCAGCTGTACGAACAGTCCCAGTCGTTATTACCACTGGACACCTTCCTGCTCTTCTCATCTTTACTCTGTTTCTTTTCGATCATCGGCGAACTACCGCCGTTTCTCATGGCATCCTCCAGCGAAACCTTAGCAAATGAACTGGCCAATAGCTGCGCAAACGTCCACGTCTTGACATTGCCCCACTTCTTGTAGTCCAGCATCTCCTTGGGACTCTTGACGGACTTCGTGGTCGACATCCATCCTCTGGGACTGCTCTTGGCTGATTTAGAGATCGGTGCCATCGTCCTTTGAGTTTAACTCTCCCGCTCAACCCTCAACGCCAACACCCGCTACTGCACGCTCCTCCTGGCCGCTTCTGCGTCCGAGTCCACTGCTTCTTCCTGGATAGAGCTCTGAACGGTGCAAAGCATCGAATGGGGCGCTAGGCTCCGGTCTTTTTGTTGCTTACAAAGGGCTGGTAGTGGCTGCTTTTCGCTGCTGGGGAATCAACAGCCGAAACGCGATGAAGAAGGGGGAAGCAGATGTGAGGTGGCGAGCGACGAGCCGATGGACAGTGTTTTCCCCCAGCGAATGCGCAATTTTAGATACAGTTTTAGAGAGAATCGGAAAATTTGCATACGTTTTGAAACGACCATCTTCGCAAATGGTCTAACACGTCGGCTGAAAGCTACGGGGAGAAACATGGAGTTAATTTATGCACAATGCTTTTGGCGCTGCAAATAAAATAAGCATTGCCGATATCCATACCCACCAACCTTAAATCTCGCTTAATTTCACTGTGAAACTTTCAGCATGGTGTGCTGTGATTCAAAGAGTTCTTAAACCAGATGCTACATTAAGAAATTCAGATGCCATGTCCTTGCCGGCCGGGATGGCCTCAGTAAAATCGATACTAATACCGACTTCCTCTGTTTATAACGGTCACCCGTGTACATGGTACACCGTACCACCATGAACATGTATGTACAGATGGCTACAGAATTTAAGTTAAAAAAAACATAAAATTAAAAAAAACTTATGTATCCATATCGTCTCCGATTCATACAACACACACTGGCGCTCAAGGACTCGAAGGAGGTCAATACGATCAGCTGCTACTGTGTCGCTCTCACTAACCAACTCACCAAAGCATTTCTTGTACCCTTTCGCTATCACCTCGATCGAGAGACTGTCCCAAGCCTCTCGTATCCATCTTGCTTCCATCGAAAACGGAGAACCTGGGGGCATGAGCTTGCGTTGTTCGCTCAGATTCACGACCCAACACGCACGCAATCTGGAGAAGTCGTCCCACAACAGCAGTATTGGGTTCTTTATGTCTTCTCCACCGCATTTATCATGGCAAGTTTGTCTCCTGCCGTGAATGACGCTCGTCGTTTGCCGCGCATTCGAGCTAAACCACTCTAAATTATCAACTTGAAATGACTGGTCAGTGTCAAAAACGCGTACCGTTGTGATTCGGTTTTGTACGACCGTTATAAGCAGAGGAAATTCACTATTCTCTTTCTTGACTGTGATTGGCTGACCGTTATATGCAGGTGACCGGTATAAACAGAGGAAGTCGGTAATTGCTATCCAGAGTACTGTACATATTGTACAATACCCACTTTTGACATTTTCCACTGGATCTTGCTCTGCCGCACAAAATCGTCTTGCGCAAGAATTTCGCGTAGTGGCAACATGACGCTGTGTTGCGAGCAGTCTTGCTCGACGCCAACCTCCTCGGTGGTTCGTCGCGAATTATCGTGGCTCTAAACATTTACGTAACCTTCGCGTACATGTACGATATTATTCGCTGGTGCAGCGCGCATCCTCGAAATACTTCAACTGACCTTCATTCTGCACACTTCAACATCTGCAACTACACTTCAACCGCCACCTGCAACTTCGAGACTGTGCCCTTGATGTCCACTCCGTCGCGGCAGCGTGTAGCGGCATTGTACAGCGCCCAGGACCGCGATAGCCCATCGTCCATCGTCGCATTCTTGAGTTTGCGCAGGGAGTCCATGGGGTTCACTGTGGCTGCATTAACCAGCAGTAACGACAACCAAGTGTTGTTGCTGTTCTTCGTCGTAACAATTCGTTCCTTGGACAGAATGTCGTTCCATTCCTGCTCTACAAACTCAGACGTGCGAGCCAACTCGTTGATCGGAGACACCGGGATCATCTGAATGCCGTGGATCGCGTATACTTCATCAAGGAACCACGTGTTGTAGTAAACCTTGTTGTCGAAAAAGATGCCGGTGACGTGATTTCGAACGATCTCGGGTGGATGAACAGTGTTGTCCGACTTGAGCAAAAAGTAAGTGCGAATCGCGTGGGCGTTTAGACGCAGCATCAGACTGCCGAGGTCCTCCACAGCCTTATGCCCCGTTACTTTGCCCCATAATGTCATGCCGTAGTAAAAGTTGACGTCTTCAGAAGTGCTCTCTTCGTCTTTGCCATGGTCAAGCAGAGTTACACCTCGAGAGTACGAGTGGCCATGATACCACGAAAAGTGACGGAAACGAGGAAAATAGGGATCTTCCAGGCTCGGATTCGCGACATCGCGGAGCATCGTCCAGATGATACGCTCAAGCTCCGGCATCCGAGGCCAGTTCGGATCCAAGTGCTTCAAAATGGCAGACGCTGTTACGAAGTAGCCGAAATGATAGTGGTGATCATTGTAGATTCCACTTCCAAAGTCCATGTAAAGCCAGCCATTCTCGAAAATCTGGCTCGAGATGATGCCACTGTAGAGCGTTTCAAAGACTAGAGGAGGTGACAATGTGTTGTTTAGCATCGGCTCAATCATGGCCTCCAGCTTCTCCAAACAGTATGTGAGTAAGGTCGTGTCGGACCCCACCACCGAGCTATCGGCTGCCATTAAACACAGCGACGCGTACTTTTGGTAGTATTTCCCGTTGTAGTACCAACTGTTCGCGTTCATGGACCAGTTCGCGATAATATCCTTCTGCAGCGTCTTCAACATATCTGTCTGGAGAACCACCCAAGGTGTTGGTTTTCGAACAGGGTAAAAATCTACCTCGAAATCTGCCTCAGGCTCTACGAAAGACCACAGCGTTGAAACTTGAGCCACCATCTGCCCTCGTGTAGTTGAATGAAGTACAATTGCACCCGGATTAGTTGCTTTGATAGGGGAACCACTCATTGAATCTATCTGGTGAGGTAGTGCGAAATGCAGCAAACCCATTGAATCACACGTGATGCCTTCAGTTTCCCAATGCAGCGAATAACCTGTGCGCGACTCCATCGAGACATCTCCACCCAGGACTCCACAACCTGCGTATTCGTCATACATCGTGTCTTCTGACCCCTCCGGTAATACTGCTACCCGAATCGTACCTGAATACCCCTTATCGGCCACCAATGAAGAACCTGAAGCATTCACAGAGAACACCACCGACTCCTCCACACGAAGCGAAAGACTCTTGTCGCTCGCATACAACACCCACGTCTGGCTGTTATTCAGATGGATGACAAATTTGCCAGGAGCGGAGTCGTCTACGTACGTGATGTTGTGTTCCGTGTCGATGCGCGGTGTGAGTCCGTTGTACTTGGACGACACGAACGCCATGCCGCTCACAAGCGCGGAGTCCATACACTTACCACTACCAGAGTCACAAGTACGCAATTTGATACCAATATCACTCCAGGAATACACTTCGTACTTGGGTTTGGACTCATTGAACTCGTTTGCAGAAAGTGTCAGGTCATTGTGACTCCCGTGAGAATACCATTTGACGGTGCCATTAACCTCTGGAGCCATCTCACGGTACGTGTAGGGATAGCATGTTTGAATGCCGAATGGTTGTACCTTTGGTAGAAATATTGAGTACGGCTGAGCCCACGCAGGAAAATTCTCCGACCTATTCGTAGCAGTGACATGGATCAAATTTCCCCACCACTTGTTCGTAGGAATGGGCTGGTTGAGAGCTTCCTTAGCGACGTTGATGATAGGAGCGAGCTTGGCGAGACTTCCATTCCGTTGAAAAAGTTCTTCGGATGGCTTATCAACAGCAAACGGGGAGAAGTACCCGCTATTCGCCGAGTTAGTTTGAGTTTCTTTGGTAGCCTCTGGGGTGTTGGGACTGAGTGCATGTGCATCCAGACGAAGCATGAGACTTCCAAGATCCTCCACATTTTTGTTGCCCGTAACCTTTCCCCACAACGTCATGCCGTAGTAAAAGTTGATGTCTTCCGATGTGCTCTCTTCGTCCTTGCCGTTGTCGATTGAAGTCACACCGTGAGAGTACGAATGGCCCAAGTACCACGAAAAGTGACGGAAACGAGGGAAGTACGTGTCGTCTGCGCTAGGGTTCATCACGTCGCGTAACATCGTCCAGATCACTCGCTCCAGCTCCGGCATGCGAGACCAGTTCGGGTCCAGGTGCTTGAGCATGGCCGATGCAGTCACGAAGTAGCCGTAGTGGTAGTGGTGGTCATTGTAGTGTAGATACTACCCGTCTTGAAGATCGAGCTGGAGATCAGGCCGCGATACAGCGTGTCGTACATGAGCGGTGGCGACAGCGTGTTGTTCAGCACCGGCTCAATCATCGCCTCTAGCTTCTCCAGACAGTAAGACAGCAACACCGTGTCTGTTCCCACAATGGAGCTGTCCGCCGCCATCAGACACAGCGACGCATACTTCTGGAAGTACTTACCGTTGTAGTACCAGCTATCGGCGTTCCAGTCCGACCAGTTGCCCCTGATGTCCTTCTGCAGCGTACGAAGCATGTCGGTCTCCAAGACAATCCACGGAGACGGCTTTCGAGCAGGGTAGAAGTCCACCTCGAAGTCCGCCTCGGGCTCTACGAACGACCACGTAGGAGAAGTTGTCACCTGACCCACCATCAGACCACGCGTGGCTGAATGCAACACGATGGCTCCAGGACTCGTCGTCTTCGTTGGTGACCCAGTGAGTGACTCGATCTGATGAGCCAGTGCGAAATGTAGCAGACCCACTGATTCACACGTGCTGCCCTCAACGTCCCAGTGAAGCGAGTAGCCCGTGCGAGACTCCATCGACACACTACCACCCAGCACCATGCAAGCCGCGAACTCGTCGTACACAGTATCGTCCGTCGCATCTTCTGGTAACAGAGCAACTCGAATCGTACCAGAGTATCCCTTATCGGCCACCAGCGAAGAACCTGAAGCGTTCACAGAGAACACCACCGACTCCTCCACACGAAGCGAAAGACTCTTGTCGCTCGCATACAACACCCACGTCTGGCTGTTGTTCAGGTGGATGACGAATTTTCCGGGAGCGGAGTCGTCCACGTACGTGATGTTGTGTTCCGTGTCGATGCGCGGTGTAAGTCCGTCGTACTTGGACGACACGAACGCCATGCCACTCACGAGCGCGGAGTCCATACACTTACCACTGGCCTCGTCACACGTGCGCAGCTTCGCGCCACCTTCGTCCCATTCGTACACTTCGTATGTCGGTTCGTACATGAAAAACTCTTCAGCCGACAGCGTCAGGTCATTGTGGTACGAGTGGTTGTAGAACTTGACAGTACCGTTGATCTCCGGTGCGATTTCGCGATACGTGTATGAGTAGCATGTCTGAAGTCCGTACGGAGCCTCACGAGGAAGTTTCACCGCGTACGGGTTGGACCAGGCAGCGTAGTTGGAGACGTTCTTGAGATCCGTCACGTGGATGAGGTTGCCCCACCAGTCGTTGGTTGGAATGGGCTGGTTCAGCGCTTCCTCGGCGACGTTGATGATCGGTACGATTTTCTCGAGGCTTCTGTTGCGCTCAAAGAGTTCCTCGGACGGCCCGTCGGTCCCGAACGGCGCGAAGAAGTCACCGCTGGTGGAACCTTGTTGAGGGGTGGAGGTGGAAGCTGGAGTATTAGGTCTGAGCGTTCCGACGATCTTGTCGGTAGCTCCCTCGACGGTGTTCTTGACGAAGTCGTAGCCTTCTCCGACGTCTGGGTCAGAGTTTGATGCAGCTGCATGACGCGCACCAAGTGTGGCAAGCGCTGCCTTTAGTAACACAGATGCCTTCATGATAGTAGGTTGTGGCTCTCGTTAACCAGTTTTGTGGGTTTTATGGAGGGACTGCACGGAATGCGCAGTAGTAGGCAAGTACGATAATGAAGTTCGTAGTACTCGTCTCATTTGCTAACTGTGCTTCACGTAACTGGACGCTCAGCGCCATTGGATTCTTGCGCCATGCTTGTGAGGTAAAAGTTGGGGTGAATGGACAGCTTGTGGTTTACACGAAGGATTGTGTGGTGTCCGAGCGAAGCTGTACAAAACGTGAAGGTTAGTAACTGATTGCCCTGATAACTCAAGTGAGGCGATAGTCTGGCCGGATAATGATGTGCTTTGCTGTCATCGCGCGATTTGCATGTAGTCCAAGGTTTGGACTCTAAACAACTTTTTTCCAACATACGGTACACAGTCATTGCCTTACGGGGAGAAGGGGAGAATAATGACTGAAGGATTACCGCGATGCCTCCGCGGTTTTCCGAATTCTTCACGCCTCAGCAACTTTATCAATGATATCCCTTAGGTCTTTTCTCTCCGTCCTCACACGCTGTTTGCCGCTGCGAAAGGACGACTAAGTCCTGTAACGCGGGGTAATTCTTTCTCTGGGGGGATAATGATTGTGTTGAGGTTTCCGTACAAAAAAACAACAACAGATCTTTTGGTTCAGGTAATGGCAATGGCCTACCACAGCATCATCAAACGCGTTGTAGCAACCTGAGAGCTGGGACAAATTTGGAATGATGTACAAACGCAAAGCTACGTCCGTAAAATAGATTAGGTAATAGTGATGTGGTGAGTTGTTTTTGGGGGATACGGACATCATTCGTGACTCATCATTTTATACGGATGCTCTATGCTGTACTACCAGAAGTGACACAAGATTTTAGAGTGATATCGCATATTAAATTTTAATGAGTTACTTATACGCTCGTACGCGAAACAAGAACATTCGATTGTTCTCGTTTCCAGGATGACCCAAACGGAAAGTAAAACCTTTCAGCTCCTTTTGTTTTTGAGAATCGGGACGGTTGCCAACAGAAGTTTTGCAGGAAATATGAACACATGTATACCAGACTCACGAGCACGAGCAATTTTTCCCTCTTAAAACATGCACTAGAAATCGATTTTGTCGACGAATTTACCTTTTGATGCGCTATCAGTACTTTTATCCATCGAAACTCCACGGGTCACCTCGATAATAAGCTTTCCTCGGGCGTGATACGCTTTCAATTTGGCGAAGGCGTCCAGCACCTTTTCAAATGGGTTGACCGTGTCGATAACGGGCTTGACTCTCCCACTCTCGATGTACTTCGTGATCACGTCAAGCTTTTCAGCGGATGGTTCAGTATTGAAGACCTATCCAACTAGCTGTGCCCCGAATTCAGCGTCTTATATAGGTTTCGCCATGGGAAGCATCGTAATAAAGCGACCTGTGTGCTTCTTCAGCATAAACTGAGCCCCGTCGTTCCAGGCCGAAGGTTTCATGCCGCAGTCATACTCAACGGGGTGCAGTTCCAGAACATCCAGTCAATGACTTGGTCTGCACTAAGAGACTTGACAAGACCAATGTTGCGTGAGCTGGTGGTTGCAACCACACGAACTCCTAGAGCTCGAGCAAATTGTACAGCAAACATTCCGACGCAGCTACTGCCACCAAGAATGAGGACTGTCTCGCCCTTCTGGAGTTTCGCGTGCCTAACCATACCGGCAGCTGTGAGTGCAACGGAAGGCATTGAAGTCCAAGTTGTTTGGTTTTATCGCCACAAACTCATGATCCAGGACCAGGTACTCAAGGGTTCCAAATGCGCTGAAAGGTGTCATTGTGTAGATTGCATCGCCCACTTGTAGGGTTTTGACTCACTGCCAATCTCCACCACCTCGCCAGAAGCGTCAAAACCGATGCTGAAGAGGGAACTTGCAGAAGGGGTCTTCCCCGTGAAAGTTTCACCCAGCTCTTGCATTAGCATATAGTCGATAGAATTCCCGGCAGCGGCTCGATTTTGATCCGAACTTGTTGAGGACGCAGTTCAGGGTGAGAAAGTCCATCATGAAGCTTGAGCTCCTTTTCAAGAGATCCGTAGTTCTCGTAAGTACTGGTACGCGCGGTAGGTTTTCGGGAGTAGCATTGCTCAATCTTCAAGGTGTGAAAATGAATTGTGAGAGAATCGGCCGAGAGAAGCAAAGGTTAACGCAATCTTCAGCATCATCACCTGTGTTGATGGAGAATGGTAAGACTTCGTGATGAAGCTGGACAACTCACACCTAGCCGTAACTGTTGCTAGTTACACAAAATTTCTGCCCTTTGTTACCTTTCTGTATACTCATCTCAATGCCGTGTCGATGCTGGCATATCGGAAGAAGCGTCATATGTCCACATAGAGAACGTGGGTTTTACCTGCAAACTTTGAACAACGTGTGTACTGGTAAAATGCAACCTTGGCTCAAAATGAGTTTATTCAAAAATGCAACTCGTGCGAACTACACTTACTGCTGCACCTTAATCACCAGCTTGCCCAAGGCACGACGGGTTGTCAGTTTGGTATAGGCGTCCAGAGCCTTCTCGAACGGGTACACCGTGTCAATAACTGGTTTCACCTCTTTGGCCTCAATGAGCTTGGCGATAGAGGCCAATTGCTCTGTATCAGGATGCACGTGAACTTCACCGACCAGTTGCGCTCCAAACTCGGACTCCTTGACCGGCTTTGTCATTGGCAGGATAGTGACGAAGCGACCAGTGTTCTTCTTCAGAACAATTTGAGCCCCTTCGTTCCAAGCAGCATTCTCCATGCCACAGTTATAGAACGCATCTACCGAGTGCGGCTCCACTACGTCCTGCCATTTCTCCGTTTGGTAATCAATGACCTGGTCGGCTCCCAGAGACTTGACGAACTCAGCCTTCTCCGCCCTTGCAGTAGTGATCACACGTGCACCAACAGCATGCGCAAACTGAACAGCGTACATTCCAACGGAGCTGCTACCACCAAGAATGAGAACGGTCTCTCCCTTCTGCAGCTTCGCATGGTCAAACATACCTTGATAGGCTGTCAAAGCGACAAGAGGAACAGACGCTGCCTCATCGAAGCTGAGGGTACTGGGCTTCGACGCGACAAGGTCCTCGTCCACCACAGTGTATTCACCAAGCGTCCCGAAGGCGCTGAATGGTGTCATGGTGTACACTTCATCACCGACCTTCAAACGCTTGACGTCCTTGCCAATCTCGACAACGTCACCAGCTGCGTCGAAGCCGATACCGAAAGGTTGACTCGCTGACGGACTTCTACCCAGGAACGTTTCACCAGCAACCTCCAAAAGCATATAGTCAATTGGGTTCACCGACGCACTGTGCACCTTGATACGAACTTGCTGGTCGCCGAGAGGTTTCTGCGGGACATTCGTCTGGATCTTGAGCTCCTTGTCGAGTGTGCCGTTGTTCTCGTATTGGTATGCACGGAAAGTTTGTGGAAACGCCATCGTTAAAAACTAGAGGAGGGAAGTGCAGGGTTGTGAAAAATAAGATTGTTATTTAATTGAGCCCTAAGACTCGGGTCAATCAATAATTTGTTTATTGCAATTTTGTTTTCAATCATATCATCGAGCTCTGATTGGTAGAAAACCACGTAACCGTAACCTTAACCCAAACCCCTTGACGCTCGCTATAGCTTTGCGAGAACTTTAACTACACCGCTTTCAAAGCGTGGTGCTTTAACGACGATGGCTTGCGGGCTGAGGTATTTCGCAGTTGGTGTGAACTCCTTCGTAATTGTGAGATCCTGTCGTGGACACGCAAAGATGGATTGGTTGTCACTCCGGTTGCAGCACACTGGGTGCAATGGGTGCAACGGTTAGTATGATTGAGGTGATGGAGTGAATATGATTGAGGTGATTGAGTGAAGGTTGTGATTGAGGCCGTGGTCATGGAGAGGTGTAAAACGACTGCTCTGACTGTTGTTGACTCTCCGCTGCTATAGGCAGCCTGCAGTGACCATCGGGGCCAAAAGGGGTTTTCCGCTCGGTGCGTTCCCCTTAGTGAACACAACACCACTGACAAAAGAAAAATATATTCCTCACTTTGCATTTTGCCAAACACCTGACACTACTGCTAAACTGCCTACCAGCTCTTTCCCAACATCAAGAAGAACTCGTCACCGTGCACCGCTAAACTGCCTGTTCTCGAAGTAATGGCATCAAACAGACACCGCACGTCCAATATAGTCGCATGTTTGGGTCTTACAGAAATTTGCAAAGTGAGGAGACTGCTGGAGTGTCGAACGCTACCTCAGAGCTGTCTCGTCGAAGTTGTTTACGTCGTACAGGCCTAGAAGACCACTGCTTGCTCATTATTGATGCGTTAAGAGTACTCAAGTAGCTCGTGACTTCACGATAACGTGCAGAACGCGAGCTAAACGCCACAGTGAAATGGAGGATTATTTGGACGTGATTGAGACCTCGCTCAATCAATAATTTAGTGTGTTTTAATTGAATTATTTGAAAGTCAAATTGTTCTTTTAGCTCTCAAGCTAAAAGCTACGCTTTTCGGGGCGTTTCTAAGCGCCGTAGTTCAAGTTACACCGAAATTGTAAAAAATATGAGGCGTTTCTGGAGCCATCTCGCCGTGCGGCAGCAGCGCTTATTCACTTGCGTTTGTATGATTTTGGCTTCCGCATGGGACGCCCCCGCAGATTTGCGAATCACAGGTAAAGTTAGTGGGACCCGCTTTTTAAAATTAGCTCTTTGTAGCCACGATACCTTGACGTAACTTCACTGTACTTTGCTGGTTTAGGTTCACGGAGAGTCCCCCAGACAGCAGCAGTTGCATTAACATCATAGAAACGAAACTTAAAGGGGAAGTAACGGTCGCAGCTGATTCTAAAACGGATACAACGGTTCGCAGCAGCCATTCTGCAAAAGTTGCCAAGGGGCCCCCTCTTGGCCAATGGCAGCAGCGTACCATATTTAGTCTTTTTGCGTTAACTTGCGGTGACTAAGGGGGAAAGTATCTGAGTGGGATCATTTCTTACCATCATAGAAATCAGCACATGTACCCATACATCATAGAAATCAGCACATGTATCCATGCGATGCAAAAATGAGCTTACAAGCTCGCAAATTCGTCAGCACAACAACATTTGTGCTGATGATTTTGTCATGTCATTTAATGGTTTAATTTTCAGCTCCTTTTTAAAAAAAATACCCCTAACACAGCAGAAGATCGCCAGTGCCGAATATGCGGCTGCTGGAAGGGTTGAAATTGTCGCTGAGCTTCTCCACAGCGCGCGCACGCGACGCCGCAGATCACATTCACACAAAGGCACTGGGGTACGAAAGGAGATTTTATGTAGGGGAGAGGGGGCTATAAGGAAGGTTGCTACGGCGGCAAATGAAAATGCGGCGGTGTTCAGGATAACACAGGAACGAAGCAGACGTGCAGGCCCAACTCCTGTGGGACATCGTTAGTTGCGCTTCGCAACGCAGTTTGGCTGCCCACACTGACACGCGAACATGGACAGTTTTGCGTCGGAGTACCGGAACGTGAGCTCCTGCAGTGGAGGAATGTCGGTCTTGGCGAAGATGCCCAAGCGGGAGGTGTTCGTCCATTCCAGCTCATACAGCGCGCAGTTAGGCTTGCACGAGTGGTTGATGCAGCGACTTTCGTTGCCACATCTCGCTGCGTCGATGAAGATGTTCTTGGCTCCGTCCCACTTCGCCTTGGTCTTCATGCGAACCTGGTAGCGCCGGTCCGACCGTTCGCGCACGTCAGGACCAAGCAGTACTTCGCCCACATACTCAATGATGAAGGCATCCTTCGGAATAGCGACGTCAGAGACGACGCCGAACCCCACGCGCGTCCGGATCAAGTCGAGCGTGTAGTGTTGCAGCATGCGGTTGCCGCACTCGGGCCCAAGAAAGCAGATAGAGTCGTCGCAGACAATGTCCTGACAGGCGTTGATACACGAACTCGTAGCCCTCGTACCGTTCACAGCAACGCAGCGGTCAAAATCACACCCGCAATCATCGCGGTAACTTGGGGGTGCTTAGAGACAGGGAATGGCTGGGAACAGTAGAAAACGTTGTGTGAGATGTGGACGACCTCGGGCGGCCACGAGCAGATCTCAACGACGTCGTAGTCCCCACCAACAAGCGGTAAGCCCTCAGTAGGTGCCAAATACGTGGGCGTTTGTTGATTCTGGCTATCACTGCGGCCTAGTGTTCGATCAAAAAGCCGCAGCCATGCTTGCTGCGCCTTGGTGGTTCGAGACGTTGGCTGGATACGAGCTGAAGGTTGCCCGACAGAGGAGGTACCCTTTACTACGTCGTTGCGCGCACGGAGCTCGGCGTTTTGGGCAGGCCCAGCCGCGGACATCAAGGTTGTACAGGTGCAGAGGTGAGAAATCTTAACCTTCCAATCGAGAAATGCATGTGGGTGGGTGGAATGATGTAGTTCCTATTACGCCGAGCAGAGTGAGCGTGCGTACGAGAGCGTGTCGATAGACGCTTCACTAGGAAGGTACGGTGACTACATTTTTCGAAGCATCGTATCTATGGAAACGTGGATGCGCGTCTGACGCTTTGGATTTTATTTTGACGCATTTCAGCATTGCGCAGCAGTAGTATCAGTCAACAACACCTGCAGTATCGAGCTCTGGTTTACACGCGCTGGATGGAAGCTACGGAAGGTGCTCGAGCTTAATTGTGCAGAGTTCACAGCGACGCGACGAATAGGCAGGTAGGTCGTGTCTAATGTAGCAGATCCGCAACCGCATCGAACGTCAAGGAACCTTTGTGGTTGGATCCATGGCGTTTTGGCTTCGTTGTCACTGGGTCGAACGTTGAGGATCGCCACGTCTACAAACAAAGGGGATGTGAAAACGCGTGGGTCCGCTAAAATATAGCTTGTCGTGGCGGAAATGGTAGCCTGCAGAAGCGAAGTGAAGGCTCATGCGCATTCACGAGGTCGTCCATTTACAAATTTACTACGATGCCGACAACCCTCGAGCTGCTGCGCGCAGAACTTCAAGAACAGGAAGCCGAAGAAGCCCGACCGGCGCTTCGAAGTTTGGATGAAGTGCGTTCATTCATCAGCGACACCCAGCCCGCGCCGAACGTGAACATTTCTCTGGAGATGTGTCTTCTTCGTATCGAGGAACACGAGGACAAGTGGCGTCTCGAGTTGGTCAACTTTGCAGATGCTGGAGACTTTCCAGTTCTGCTCGAGCAGTACCAGCCGCTGGATGTTTCGCGTCGCAGCAAGTATGTCTTTGGGTTGACACTCTGGAAAAGCCGGAACGCCTCCTTGAACAAGCTCGAGTATCGACAGGGGTTCTGTTACCGATTCGACAAAGTTCACTCTCTCAAGGTGCTGTACGGAAACTTGGTGGGCAGTATTCAAATTCGCCAGCGAATGCGCGCAGAGCCTGTTGTCACCCCGCAGCCTAGCGACACCTTGATCCCGGAATCGGCAGGTGCTTCTGTGTCTAGCAACCTGACCTGTGGATCAAGCCATGTCAGCGGCGACGACGAACTGGCAGCTACTCCACAACTGGACCGGGATGGTGCTCGACTTACACCACCGCAAACCCCATCGGCATTGGACGATGAACTGCCGGTTGCTACACCTGCTACCAAGGCCTCCACAAAACGTAAAACACGCAAGGAAAATGGAGTTGGGGCTTCTACGAAGTATCGCAAACAGAACCCGAAAGCACTGTGCTTCGAGTCACCACCCAGAGCAGCCCCTATTCCGTGAGCTACAAGGCTGTGGAATTCGCGGAGAAGCTTGCATTCGACATTCATGTTCTTATGCGCATACTGCATCTCAATGAAAGGCGTTGAAATATTGTGGACATGTGGGTCAAGCTGACTGTTATCAAACGAAGTGTGGTAACCGTCATCGAGCCGTTGAGCCCCATCTCGATGTGATTTGCTTCGGCGAGCAAAATCTTAGACTTCGCAGCCAATATCAAAGCGAGCTTAGTTTTACTTTTGTTCTCCCACGAACAAATGTCTATGCCTAGGCGAAGGAAGGGTCGGCAGTCCGACATAACGCCAACAGTGGGGGCTGATCCCGCAAGCAGGACGCAAGTAGAAGATCGTGCGGCTCTCCGAAATGACCTTCGTCATGCTAGTCCAGTTCGGAGTACAACTACAACTTCAGCTACGAATAGCATCGCCACCGGTTCCTTCTTCGAGAGCGCTGTTGTTCGAGCTTGGTATAATGGATCCAGTGTGCTTCCGGATTTGGATCCCGCCGTATTCGGCTCGACCGCTACTCAATCAGATTGTGATGGTGACGGTTGTACGAATTCAACAGCTACACCGCCAACTCAACTCCCCCACACAAACGATGATATGGTGAACACAGCTACACCACATAAACAGCTAAGGGGCACACAAAGCAAAGGTGACGTTTACACGGAAACTGAACTGCGAGAAATGGACAGCGATGTGGCGTTTGTCGTTCCGACAGCCCACCGAAGCAAGCAACTGATCGCTGAAGCAGCATCAATCATGGCCGTTGCATCAGAGGAAACAAGGCCGTGTTGTATATGTGAACAGGATTTCCCCCGGAGTCATATCGAGGTGGCACCGGTTACAGACTCATTTGTCTCGGTACGGTAGCCCTAGTGGTGACTCTCACTGAAGTATCTGATTAGATATTTTGTGAAGCTCATGCGTAGGTGCCTTGTTGTCCATCCAGATGCCGATATTCCAGATTTCATTATGAACCAGTATGACGCATCGAGAGTAGACTCTCGTGTTACCGGATTACTTTTGTATCCGCCTGGTACGTAGGCGGGGTTTGCTGCTGGCATGTTCAGTATATACAGAATCTTACGACTTGGTTTGAAGCGATTTTTGTCGAAGGTGATACTGTCACGATGAATATATGTGCTGGATGCAGGAAGCACATTGAATCTCAGCAATACACTGTTCCCCCTCCGTGCGCCATTGCAAATGGAAATTATACTGGGCGTCTACCAAAGAAGTTCCAAGCTCTCACATCTACAGACGAGCAAGCCGTGGCACTTGTACTGCCTTGTGTTTCGCTGTCCCTGGTCAGTGGAGGGACTTGCAAGACCATCAAATCACACCACTATGTGGTTCAAAATACGGAAGGACCGATTGTTGAGATGCTGCCTCGTGATTTATCGTCAAGAGTCCGCGTGACAATGGTTGGCAGTATGACCCCTACCCAAGTTGCCGTGTGTAAGAAGAAGTACAAGCTCAATCTACCGTTGTGTCGCCAATTCCTGAAACTTCTGAGTGCTATTAATCCCGAATACAAGCGACGTTCTGAGTCACTACGCGTACAAGCCCCCTGGGGCCGAGAGGAAACAATTCCGACGTCTGTAATCGTCGACCGAACCTCTTCCCCTGGTGCTGTTCCAGACAGCGAAGACGTTGTTGAAGATACCAGAGACGAGAGCACATATTCGTCATTCGGATCCGCAGTAGACGAAGGTGCGGATCAAACAAATGAAGGTTGTTGGATTGGCGCGTCTAGTTTTCTATTACAACCGCAGCAGCAGAACTGGGCCGAAATACTCGTCCGGAAGTCGAATGTTTACGAGTCGACGGCAAGATGGGCTGTGTGTGTGAAGATGTTTCCTACACTCTTCCCCGGAGGGTGCGGAGGTCCTGATGAGCCTCGATTGAAGCCTATGTCAGTCCGGAAGTGGGTTCTTCGATGCCTTCAAGTACACGGGCGCCAATTCGAAACACACCATGCATTTATGCTGCTTGCTTTCGACTATTTGGCCTCTGAGGACGCCAGAAGAACGCTTTACGTGAAGATGAATGTGAAACGACAGGCTTTGAAAGCTGCAGAGATCCCACGCAGCACTGTACAAGCAGCAATAAAATACTTTAACCACATGACGGTCTGTCGGTCGAGAGGTATCAAGCCGCGACCACCGTCGGTCGACGTACAACAGGTGATAGATGTACGGAAAGGCCTACATGTACCAGAGACTGCCTTCTACGGCTCTAACGCCGGGCGGATGAGAGCACGCCATGACTTATTTGGATTGATGAAGAGGTTTGGTCCGCTCCAGATCTTCTTCACGGTATCGCCGGACTCCGCTGGATCGTACAGCATTGGAATTAAATCAGGAAGGGTATCGCAGACTATGATTCAGGATGCTAATGTGGAACTTCTACCTACTAGAGCTGAGCGGAAATCAATAGCTGGGAGACATCCTGTAGAGTGTGCCCGTTATTTCTTGCGAGTGATGAAAACAGTTGTGGAAGTTTTACTGGGTTGGGACCCAAAGCTTCATGCGCCAAAGCGCGGTGGTGGAATTTTTGGTGTGGTTAAAGCGTTCGGGGCGGCAACAGAAACCCAGTTAGCTGGTGATTTGCATGTGCACATTGCAGTGTGGCTCTATGGATTTCCAACGACGGCAGAAGCGTACGGTGAAGCATTGAACCGGGATCCTGCTTTCAAGTTGCGGGTAGTGGATTTAGTGGACAGTGTACTCTCAACAAAGCCCCCTGTATTATCAACGAGCGAAGATGCCCGAAGTGCCTAGCGATGGATTCGTTGCAAGCAGTTATACCTGGTATTGATGCGTTTAGGAGACCTGCCGCTGGGGCATCACCTCCATTAACAGCAGAGTGTAAAGTTTGTCACCAAGGTTTTCGCGACAAGAATATCATGGAACTCTCACTAAAAGCCGTTGCCGACGAACGTCACGTTCGCATTGATACAAGTGCTGCCGACTTTCAAAAGTGCCGTCCTGCCGAAGCAACGGATTCGGATCCACTCGCATCATCGCTGCTAGTACAGGATGTACAAACGCACTACTGGAACCACTGTAAATCGTGTTTTAAGGTAGGTGTTATCGACACATGATTTTGGCTACATGTATTGCGAGATCCTAACTGTAGTATGGCTTGCAGTCAACGGTGCGGACGCCAAAAGCAAGCGTGTGTAGATTTTTCAAGCAACTGAAGTAAACTGTGGCAGTACAACCATCGATGATAACACTCAGCTACGGCTTCATCGTGCGATCGGCTGTGAATATGTGAATCCATACAATCCCGTGGTGATGACAGCACTCAAGTGCAACCACGATGTCCAATTCGTACTCAGTGGTGGTGCCAAGCAGACTGCCGCGTACGTCATAAAATACTGCTGTAAGCGCCAAAATCCTGTTGAAAACTACGCGGCATTATCACTAGCTGCATTCGCCAAAGCTTCGAAGAAGACAAGTGTGTTACCTCCTGAAACGTCTGCACTCGAGAGGGGATACCGGATTTTGGGTTCAATGCTCTACAGTGTGACCAACGGCCAAGAGGTTGCTGCTACGATGGCCGCCTTGTACATCCTTCACGAAACACCGTTCTGGTTCTCTCACGATTTCGTGCATGTCAACCTGAAAAACTTGCTCCGGAATCAACTGGACTCCGTCGAAGTCACAGTTTCGCAAGAAAGATGGGGAGGCGGCCAGCCTGGGGCATCTAGAATAATGCCGGACAGCGCGCTAGAACGGTACTGGAAACGGGAAAAAAGCTTGGAGAACGTGTCGTTCATGGATATTTGTGAGCGTTATGAATATTCGGGTAAAATCGCTACTGGACGAATGGAGGCAAGCTCAGGGACATCCCGTGAAACTTGTGCGTTCTCTAAGGCACTATGTCGGAAGGTAATGGTTCTGTGTGGAGAAGAGATTCCAGATATCACGTCGAACTTGGATCCAGCTCGGCTGAACTACTACTACACAGCCATCGTAACACTGTTTAAGCCGCACCGCAGACTCAGCGAACAAAATTCGCTTGCAGTCTACCGTGACTTCGTTCAAAACGGTGCAACTCGAGATGTTCAGGCCTTGCAGCAGTTCGAAGAGCAATGGAGAGATTATTATCATACACAACGGGGTGATAGACTAGACGAGGAATCACCTGAATCTGTTCTACTTAGAACCAGAGCACCTGCAACAGCATCGTCAGTACCTACCGAAAGGTATCCGGACACAATTTGTTCAGGAGCTGAAGGGGCAGAACCAATGGCCGAACCGTTACCCGACGACTTCCTCGATATCGCTTCTATCATGTCACCAGAGGCTTCAACCACAAAGCTGGTTGATGCAGCAGCTGTTACAGTTAATAAGATTCCCAATCTAGGCGTGGTGATGTCATCAGCTTCCAAGCAATATCTTTCGGTAAACCCGATGTTGGTTCCTCCGGATTTTGGTTTTGAATCCTATACATCACGGATTAATAAGCCAAGCACCAGCGATAATCGGTATGGAACCCAGACGTTTATTGAAGCATTTCCAAGCAACACGGCTGCAGCGGTTGGAAGAATGTTATGGCCCCGTTCCTTTCCCGACACATCCTATGAGGCCTCGATGGTCACCCGAATCGTTACTTCAGTTTCCGACGATCGAGATGGTGTCAGAGGCATTTATGCTGAACATTTGGCAGCATGTGATGTTTGAAGTCGCCGCTCGCCACTTACTGTACGCGTACTCGTTGGATATTGAGAGTACAATTGGAGACCCACTATTTTTACCTGGAAGCCGTCCGAACCCGTATGAAATCAGGCCTCAGCTCATTTCATACCTTGGAGGGCAAGCTGGAACTGGAAAATCTACAGTTGTTGATGCTCTGCTATCTTTTGCAAGGCTATGGGGGCGAGCTGGTAGCGTGGAGACTTTGGCATTCACTGGCGCGGCAGCTATCAATATACATGGCAAGACATTGCACACGGCTCGCAATCTGAAACTGAGTGGAGCCGAACCAAACTCTCCGCCGTCCAATGAAATGAAGACTCGGTTTAGCGAGGTAGTCTTGGTTATCATCGATGAAATCTCAATAACCGATCAAGCGCTTCTCGGTGGTACTGACTCTGTTTCACGTACGATGTCGATGTCACCGGAAAAATTCATGGGAGGCAGGCACATTATGTTTATCGGTGACTACCTGCAGCTACCTCCTGTAGCGGGTAACCTATGTAAGTTGGCGACGATAAACCAAGTTCTGTTTCAAAAGTATACTTACAAAACGTGTATTTGTATCAGGTTTTCAAACTCCGCCCTGCTCAGCTAGTCGGCTACGCCACGCCGGCTTCCACCTCTATTCTGCTATTAATTTCGTTGTCTTCTTGACACGGAACATGCGCGCTCGAACGGATCCTCTGTACGCTGAAATCTTGACAGCCTTCGCTGGGGACGGCTCTCGGATGAACAACTCGCTCACTTGAATACTCGCGTCCAGTCCAATAACTCTTCGCAACCGATGGCTGCACCGAGTCGCGATGCGTTCTACCGACCATTTGTCGTTTCCACCAACAAGCTTCGGAGCGCGATCAATAACAAAATGATCTTCCAAATTGCTGCAAAACGAAATGTTCCGGTGTACGAGTGCCTGGCTTCGTCTTCGTCGCGATCACAATCCATTGTAGACCACCTATACAACGTCACGGATGATCTCACCGACCGGGTGCCGATGAAACTGTTATTTTACATCGGTATGCCTATTATGGCCACGCGCAAGCATCCTTTGCTCCTTGATGCAGACGTCATAGCCAACGGGGTCACTGGAACTATTGTGGGAATGCATCCAACAGCGACGGATCTGGCTACCACGCGATACACAGTGGATGGTGTTCTTGTTTATCGACTTCTTCAACCCCCACAACTACTATTGATCAAGGTATTCGGCTGCCAGAATACTATAGTATCTGGGTTTGGAGAGGGTGTGATTGGCCTTCCTCCGCTGCACACGCGTGTCCAGCTCACGAAAATCCCAAACCTGGCCCAAGCCTCGATTACTGTCGATCAATTTGCCGTTGTCCCCGCATTTTCGTGCACAACCGAAAAGCTCCAGGGCCAGACGTGTCACGATGGAATTGTTGTTACTACGCTGAAACGTCAATGTGGAACCCCGAAGCAAACACTTTACGTAGCTCTATCACGCGCAGTGAGATTGAGTGGGCTCACCTTGACCGAGCAAATTACACGAGAATATCTAGACAGCTTCAAGCCGAGTGACGCGACCGTGCAGGAAATACAGCGCCTCATTCAGCTTGTAGCTATACCGCCATATGCATCTGCAACAGATCGCATTGAGTTTGGTCAGTGGAAAACGCAACAACATCCATAGACCAACATTACACTGATTTCTCTGCTGTTTACCTCACATGAATAGACTCACAGACCTTACAGCATCAGCACTACAGGCCTGAGTGTGACTCCAGATACCTTAACATCAAACCCACGATAAGCTGACAACCATAGACTTCTTGTTATCGCTTTGCAACTCTACCTTTTCCACGGCAAATCTAGAAGTAAATGGGATAGCCCGCGATGCGTCGCCTTTTTGAGTCCACCCAACCATTGGCAGATAAGGAGAGCGCAGTTGCATGTGTTGAGCTCATCTGGTCATTGTTGGAGGTCATTTTGAAGTCTTGGTAACTTTCATCAGTCATTTACAATCGAGTACTTAAGTAAATGTTGGTACAGTACAAACATTTCCTCGTCCTAGCTGATGACTTTTTGGGATGTAGTTCCATTGCAGAGTGCTAAAAGACTTCGTGCGCGAGTTCGCGAGCGCGCTACTGTTTTTTTCACAACCCTGGGGAAGTGCTTGAAGTTTTGGTTGCAAAAGGGAAAATGATAGCATATAAAATAGATGAACACAACATAGCATACCAGGACCGTAAACGGAAGAGATTATGTGCACAGCTCCATGACCGTAAACGGAAGCTCCATCAACAGCGTCGTTTACGGAAAATGTTCACTTATTACTTAAATTAAGTAAGACTTAGTGAAATATATCGTGAAAAGACACATACCATGTCGGAGGGATCCGATGCCTACGGAAGCGATGACTACGAAGCAGAGTCTCCTAGACGACCTGAGCCATCTCCTTCACGTTCACAAGACTCGGAAGACGCTTCACTTCTGGTTGAACAGCAACGGTTTGATCCAGATCTCTTAGCTGATGAAGAAAGTGAGTCTGGAGCTGTTGCTCCATTGCCCAAGGAGAAATTCAAGCGTAATCAGGAATCTCGGGAGAATAACACTATTAGTGGTCTTCATTTAATGGATAATACTCCATGGACGTATATTGTATCAGCGTTGCAAGTACGGATGCTGCGGATTCCAGTGGCGGATTCAAGAACAATCCGAGAGTTGAGAGTTTTCGCGACAGTTGACAAACAGGCAGCACAATCTCGAGGATCTAGGCGGAAACAGGAACGACAGCCAGGTGAAGGTTCTCCACTTCGGTCGAATAGGAAGAGGAGTAATCGATCTAGATCACCAAGGAGAATACAACCGTATCGACGGAGTGGGCTCATTGAAGAGGTCAAATGGGTGCGAGGTGATGGCAAGCTACAATGGACTTTCTCGATGGAAAAATTCCGACGTTTGAAGGCGTATACGCCGAGAGTTAAGGCATTTGTGTATGGTATTGGAGATACAGAATTAGAGGACCGCTCTCGATCTCAGATGGAAAATCTCACTCGTCAAGAGAAGGAAGGAACGATTTTGAGTTTTGGATGGTTCTTCCTCGATCTAAGGTTTGTTCTAAAGAGATAAGCGTTTCCTCCTCTTCTCACCATAAATTTACTAGAGTGAACTAATATTTGAACATAAATTTACATGCAGAACCCCAGATCTCCCTGAACGCTGGCTGAAGTTGCAGAACTCACCATTTGGCGGCGAGATTTTGATCACTAGCAGTTTTTCGCCGGTGGAAGTTTTGTCTGCTCAGTTGAATAAACGGACCACGACACGGATTGAGGATGGAGGATCGACAAATGTCCGAGGAGAAAGATCGACCAAAAGATATGCGGTGCCAGATGTGGTATCCGGAGAGGGTGGAGATTACTTGCAAATTGGAGACGGACAGGATATATTGGTGTTGTCAATCTTCATTGAATCAGCTTTTAACTTGCTGCAAGTAGTCGAAGCATCGATGGGAAAGATCCATCCGGATACCGATAAGATCGGATTCTGGCTCAGTTACTCACTGTTTGATGTCGTGGTCCAGACTGATGTCTTCTATAACCTAATTACTGCCGAGTTTTCACCTATTCGAGATAGTTTTCGCGTGAAAAGTAGTGTGAAGGAGCTGGCGATTTATCTCGATACTTTGGGGAGTATTACGATGTATATGTGCACGGAAAATCGAGTGCTTGCCGGGGTGGAAATTCCATTACGACCTCTTCTCCTAAAGGGAATCTTTTCGGTATCAAGTCAAAAACCAAAACCGGCCAAAACATCCGTTATCGATGAAACATTTTCGTTTCCTGATTTTGATGATTCTGTTATTTCGGTTTCCATTTCTGTTGAGCTCGTGGAGGCTAGCATCTCGAAAACAAATGAAATTCAAGGCAAAGAGCAAGTAATTAAGGTTGAGTCTTTGGATCCAGAACCCGTCGAACAAAATGAGCTGGCCATGCCTACACCAATAACTGAAAGTACGACAGAAGATCAGGTTGCATTCAAGTTGGACCATTTGCGACTGAAAATGTCAGCAATAGCTCCGTTTACTGGCGAGGAAAACTTATCTGTCGAGTTGGGCGTTGGGGACGAAACGGTGTCTGATTTTCTGGTGTTTTGTTCCTATACCAACCAATACGCGTTTGCAACCTGTTCGGCACTTGGAATTCTTTTTGAAAATTTATCGCGACAATCTGCGGTCAACAAACGTGTTTGGATTCGATGTCTGTCTTCGGTCTCTAACCACCTACTTGCAGTTTCTTCAGAAGCTGCGAAAGTTATTCAAGATGATGAAGGGTTCCCAAAAACGATCCTTGTACCACTTTTGAACGAATCCAAGCAATCGGTGGGCCAATGCTTGTTGTCCTGTGTTCGTGGAATAGAGGCCCGCCAAAAGCTCGGGCGTGAATTACTCAGTGATGCAAATGGAGAGAAACATCACTATCGCTTGTGCATTAAGCTGAAATCCGTCAGAGACATTGAGCTTTCTGGGGGGTATTCACTGCGTTACCAGAACCCTTTTCTCGATTCTGCATCAGGTAAAGTCATTAGTGCTATTGAAAGATGTATGCTGATTGTCTAACCATTACATTTGAGTAGTTATTAGTGACTGGTTTACGATAAAGGACAAGCGCGAGACGGAAGCTCTGAATTTCTACTGTATATTTGACATTTTTAAGGAACTACTTGAGCTCAAGCAAGAAATGCAAGAATTTATCAGCATCGACTTGATTTCTAGTGATGAAGAAAGGTAAGAGATTTGGTTAGAACCAAGCACAACTGTCCCTAATATTTTCTACTGTAGGGTGGGAAGTGCTGTCTTCAGTTTGAATTATCTCTATTTCTCCGAAGAGCAGTTTTGTTGTTCAAGAGATAATTGCCAGGAGGTGTTCATGACTCAATCCGAGGCTGAAGCACATTGGCTTGAAGTCCATATGGATTCAAATCTACCCGACACTCAAGCTGGGCCTGAGGCATACTCTCACTCCTATCGCTGTTGTGCCATTAACATCCCACTTGTTAGTGCAGATGCAAGTAAGGATCCAGAAAGCCAACGACGTGTGGGCTCTGTCCGGGTTTCAGCATATTTGGAAGATATGGGAGCGCTTACCGATAAACAAAAGGCAGCGATGGGGACCGTGTACGTAGTACACTCGACACTGCCAACGACACGCTCTACTAATCTATCTTCTGCTTGCATGTTGCAGACTTTCTCTCCCTCCACCTCCACCTCAAGACAATCATACCAAAATGAGATCAAGCAGCCCCTTAAGCGTACGGGAGGCAGAAGAAACCAGTCGCGGGCCAGCAGATATGAAAAATACTATCAATGTCGAGGTTCCTGCTAGCAAAGCACATCCAATCGTTGAAACACAGAAGATAGACTACGCAAAGGAACGCGAAAAGGAGACTGCTAAAATTCAAGAGGCCTTAGAACGAGAGAAGAGCGTGTGGAAGCAGGAACAACATCTTCAGCAATTGCAATGGAAGAGACGCTTTGCGGAGATGGAAAAGGCTCGGATGGACGAGTTAGAGGAGGAATGGGCCCGTCGTGAAGAAGAGAGAAGCAACTTGCTCAAATCGGCTCAGGAAGAGTACCAGCGTCTTGAGCAAACACTTCGGAAATCTCTAGCAGATCTGGAGACAAGAGAACGTCGGCTGGCGATCGCTGAAACAGCTTTACATCGTGAGCAAGAAGCAACGCGCGATGAGAACGAACACTTGCAACGGCGGCTAAAGAGCGAGCAAAATCATGTGCAATCGTTGGCAAAGAAGCAAACGGAGGCATATGATCGACGTATAGCTTTACTGGAGACTCAGCTTAGCGATGCAGAGAAGCGAGCTAAACAAGTGGAAGCAGATTTTGTCGAGTATCGTCAGCAGCAACGGAAGTTACCTGAGTCCAAGCTTCGCGAAGAAATTGCTGCGTTAAAAGGCAGCGTGGCTGAGTTAGAGAAGCAAAAAATGGCGAAGGAGAGAGACTGCGAGAGAGCTGAGGCGAATGTGGAGAAAATGAAAGCTCAATTGGAGCACATGGCTAGTCTTCTTTCTCAAGAGAAAAAGAAGCATGAAGCGCAGGTGGTTGACGAACTGGAGAAGCTTCGAGTCAAGTACATCGCCCGAGAGGAAAAATACGTGTTGGATGGTGATCGAGATGAACTTCGAGCGATAAAAAAGCAACTAGATAACTTGAAGGGGTTCAAACTCATGGGTGACACCGCAGTATTACGGTCATTATCGCCTCAACAGCACCGCAATCTTTGGCACACACAAAGCCGTCAAACAGCTTTTGTCCACACACGGTCAGCAAGTCAACAGTATGAATATCAGGAATCGAGTACCCACTCTGATCATGCGGCAGAAGATGTAAGTGATTGGGAATCATCGTCCTACGTCGAAACTAGAAGTCAGAAGGTCCCTCAGCTGATCCTTCAAAGTGAACAGAGGTCTCGAGCTGGTAAGATCAAACGTGAGCATCCCCCAGCTCCAGTACATGAAGACGACCAGGAAGACGGATTCGGAGAATCGGAAGAGTCTTCCGTGGGACCGGACACTGAACTTGATCGACTATTTCGCGAGAAGAAGCTGTTGTTGGCTAGTGGAGCTTACGATGGCAACAGCTATTTAGTACGTGAGCTTGACAGACTAATCAGCGTCACAAGAGCAAACGTCAAACACCAAAAGGCAGTCGCTTAGATAAAAAAAGCAGTGGCCTGTCGACTCTTTCATCACACTTGAACTTTTGTATTTGTAGTGGTCGTGCTTCCTGCAGCAAAAACTTAGCTGGACTGGTTCTTGAACTTTTCAAAAGCTTGGTTCAACACAGTAAAAAGTTCTTTCGCCTCCAGCTGTTCAGGGATCGTAGCCCCGCGTAATTTATCAGGGTGGACAACTCGAATGATGTTTCTGTAAGAACAAGAGCCAATGCATTAACTGTTAGTATCATACTGGTAAGAGCTAACAATCCCCACATCGTCAAGTTTACGCACCTGTAGGCTTTGCGCACAGTATCATCATCTGGAGACTGCACCACCATCAACTGGCATTTCTTGAGCGCTTCGCTCGACGAGATCTGGTCCAGAGTGAGAATCATGTGCAACAGCTCCTTGCCAAACGCCCACATCTCTACTCGGCGATGGATATCTCCCCGAACAGCATCCGCTTCATCAGCTTCGACCTTTTTCTTCATCTGCAACTCGTGGCGTTCACGCAAACGCGCCTGCTGACGCAGGTAAAGCTCGTTGTCTGCCATTGTTGGCTCAGGAGGAAGTGGAGGAGTATCAGTAGACGGCACTCGAAACACCGGCGGACGCTCTTCCTCTTCCTCGCTTTCGGACGTTTTGCTTTCGCTTTGACGTCTTGACTGACGATGGAGTTGGGCGTCAGCATCCACTGAGTCATCGCCATGAGGTCTTGGTGGGTCATTGAGATTAGGTGGAGGAGACACTTGCGACTCCTTTTGATCCTTTTGTTGCTGCTTGCTATTCATTTGCTGCCGCATCTGAGAAACACGCACAGCTTTCATACTTGCCGGTCGTCGTCTTCCAGTACGTCGCGCTTGTTGCTGCTTCCGCTTTCGCTCGCGCTCCTCTTGTGCCATCTTTTCCCACTCCTTTTCGTATTCCTCCTTCTTTTTCGACTCTTCATGTTCCTTTTCTTGTGAGCGCTTCAGTTTTTCGTTGCGTTTTCTTGCTCGAGCTTCCATGTATTCGTTCATGCGACTTTTGCTTGTACTGTGCAGGTTCTCTCCTCCACTCAGGCTTCGACGCTTTTCTCGACTCTTCGAAGACGTAGGTGAGCGCGATGAACGCTTTTCGTTGAGGTCTTGACTTGGAAGGCTACTCTTGCGAACCCTTCTGTGAACCGCGGTCTTGATCTTGACTGTGGCATGCTCTTCGTCGGAAGATGAGGGGTCAGAGGAAGATTCCGACACACTGTCAACCTTCGTAGCATCCACATTGAGAGGTTGACGCTTAGTCAGATCAGGCTCATCCGAGTCGCTGTCCGAAGAAGACGAAGACGACGGCGATGGAATCCTACTTGGTGCCCCACTCGCGGGCTTCTCTCGCTTTTCTGATGGATCTGTGAATCGACTTGGTAACTGTGTTGATTTGTTGGGCATGTCGCCCCACTCGTGTCCTGTAGTTCCTCCCTCTTCATCCGACTCACTTAAGCTGCTTGAGTCTGCATCACCGCTTGCATCCGAATGAATTAGCTGCGAAGAAATATCCAATGGGTGTGGAGGAGTGGCTGTAAACGCTACAGGTGGTTCGTGGACAGGTACCGGAGGTGGAGGTGGCGGTGGCGGCATGTCGTCGTCCGATGAGTCACTTGAAGACGATTCGCTGCCAAAGATGCTATCGCTGGACTCATCTTCGTGGTGAGACGGAGACTTTGCCACATACATTCGAGGACGTTCCTTCAGCACTTTACTGTGCGCAGCTCCTTGACGAGGAAGCGGGGAGGCAAACCCAATGTCCCCTGTCGCAGTCTCAGCCTCGTCTTCTTCGATTTTGACGTTCATACCGTTCCGAGGCGATGATGCTCTTTTGAATCTGGAGGAGAGTTTCTCAAAGAATGTTACCGAAGTACCAACAGCCTTACCATTGGTAGCAGCAGACTTATCTTCGACGGGTTTCTCCAATGGCTCCATTGTGGCTTTAATCGTCTGGGCCGAAGCAGCACGCCGTTTACCATCCCGCAAGGAAGGCTTGACGGCATCATCCGTAACACTGGAGGCAGAAAACCCTCGCGAGCGGCTTCGACTACGACTGGGGCTTGAGCCCCCACTTGTTGGAGAGTTGCCTCCAAAAAGAGCTGATGCATCGGAGGTGGTAACTGGGCTAGATGGAGTTGTTCCGTTGCCTGCGGTAAAGTCAAAGCTGTCGAGCTCCGCTTCAGCTCCTACAGTCATGACGCTGTCCCTCGGGTTACCAAGTCCCTCTCTCGGCTCTGGTAATATAACATCAGGGAAAAATCCTACTGATGCTGCTGTAGCCGCCGCCGTCTTTGCGCCAACAGTCTCCTGGAGAGCTGTCAACTGCTTGCGTAGGTACTTCTTCTCCTGCTGTTCTTTCTCCAGTTGAAATTTCAAACCACGACTAATCGCTTCTGCGTCGTCGAATCGTTTTAGCAAGCTCTGATACTCGTCACTAGCCATCACTTGCACCGCAGTTGGCTTTTGGTGAGTTGAAGCCGTTAGTTGTTGCTCCACCTCGCGCAGTTTCTTCGCAAGAGTCGCATTTTCAGTCTGCTGGTCGTGAATCTTGGTTTCAGCAGCTTGAAGAAGTTTCTCGTGCTTTTTACTCTGCGTGTCAGCCTCACGCTGCAGTTCTTGTTTCTTCAACTCCCGCTCGCGTCGGTTGATCTCCTCCGTTGCCGCAGCATCAGCTCGCAGCTGATCACACTGCGACGTCATAGCTCCTAGTCTTGTCTGGAGCTCACTCATCTGCAGTTCGTACTGCTCTGAATGCCTCGCCATCTTCTCACTTGCCTTCATGAGCTGCTTATTGCGCTTCTCAATGATCCGTTGACACTCCTTCGTGCGAATAGCATACTCTTCCTTCTCCTTGTTAGCATCATTGAGTCTTGTCTCCAGCTCTTCAGCACGCTGCTGTGCTGAATCCAGCTGTGTCTTCAGTGCCTTCAATTCCGACTGCTTTCGGCTCTGACGAAGCTTTACCTGTTCATGGAACGTCTCAAGCGAATCCCCAGCATCGTCGTCATTCTCAAATAGCCCTTTTCTCTCTGAAGAAATGCTTCCATTGCCCCCTGTACTAGTGGACGAGCCTAGTGACGTTGTAGATGTGGAGAACATCGTGCGACGTCTCAAGTCTCCACTGGAATGTGCACTTGACTGCAGATTGGCTGAGCGGTGGCGTACCGTAGCCCCCAATAGTGGTGGAACTGCACCCACTCTTTGATTGACATCATTCTCTCCATCGGAGGCGTCGGATTCACCCGAAGAAGACGATGAAGAAGAGAAAAGACCGCCATTTCGCCCTCGACTGCTATTGCCTGACGGCGCGCGTGCATTAGGGAATAATGAAGCGTCTGGGCAGGAAAAATGCACCATAAAGCGAGGGGTAAGCAAGGATATAAGGAGAAGGAGCTATCTAGATCTACCTTTCGCCACGGGGCCGCCTGTGTCGCGCCGCATGACGTCAGCACGGAGCTTGAGCTTTGTCTGAGAACTGAAGCCTCTGAGAACTGATGCCTCCCTGCTATTTGTTATGATCATAATCATATAAAGTTTGACTCCAGTGATGAATCCTTCGTTCACCCTGTGCTTGCCAGCTTCGACGGCGAAGCTTGTTAGATATATACGAAGACATGCTAACGAACACACCGTGTTGCGTTCGTAGCGGAGACGTGCATGTACCTAGCGCAGTGCTGGCAATAGACGCAAAAGACGTTTTATTCAATAGACGCGTTTAAACGCCGTCTGCTTAAAAGACGTTCCATGCAGTAATTGCATCATATTAGTTGCTACAGTACTATAGTATCACGTTACTATATTATCAGAACGTCTGAAGTACTATTTAATATAGTAACATGATCTATAGTACTGCTCGTCTTTTAAGACAGTGAATCTGCCACTGCCACCACAACTCGATGGCGCTTTTGTCTGGCCAACAACTATGCAGATTGTTGCCGCTCAGGACGCCTCCGACCTACCAAGTGGTGTGGCTCGATCGGATGGCAGTGAGTTGTGGAAAGATACAGACGGAAGAATCTGGATCCCCGATGAGCTGTGGAATTACGGATGCGAGTATGTGTAGTGGGCATTTTGGCATCTCTGGACAACGCGAAGTATCAACTACACTAGCTAAGATTGAGTCAGAGTTTGTCTATTGAGTTTCGTAGGGAGATGCCTCCATTGTGCCAGTACGCAAGGTGGACCTCCACAACCACGGCTATTGGGAGAAGGAATGCACGCCGAACACCCAAACAAATTAATCAACTGGGGTTACCCGTTCATGGTGAAAAGCCCCACAGGTGAGACGTATGTTCTGGTGATTAAGGACGATGCATCGAAGTTTGTGTGGCTGTTCTACTGTGCGACGGCGGATGCAGAGACGACGTACAAATTTCTGCTGGAGTGGTTCGCTTCCTTTGGTGTCTGTCGCTCCTGGGTTAGCGACCAGGGGGACAAGCTCTTCAGCATGCCTTCGGCGCACACCACCACATCACAACGGCACGATGCCCCTGGGCAAATGGTACGGCGGAAGTGGTGATGCGGGGGACATTACGTTACTGTCGAGAGCTTTTGTCCAAATGGATGTTACAGCCTCAGGAGTGGACACGTATCGTGAAGTTTGTTCAGTTAGTGTTGAATCACCATCGCTAGGAGGAGCTGCTCCCGTCACGGCGATAACGGGAATCACTGCGATGAGTCCAGGAGCCGATTCCAGGACCTGTATAGCCTACCACGCTAGAGGAAATCCCTACGGGCCAGCAGCGACATGTTGAGAGTTTGAAACAAGAACTAGAAACCATGCACAAACGAATTTTGTACTGTGAACCAAACGGTGCGAGCTTCTGGATGGCAAACTCGCAACAAAAAGAAAGGCGTTTCGATGGCACAATTCGATATTGAAGATTTCGTTACGAGAAGTAAGTTGCAGGTGAAGTAGTGCGGCCCAGCCCGGGCAACTGGGGTGATCTTGAATTTGCTTTTTGAGATCGGAAACTTGGTGACAGGCCAACGGAGCGAGGATCATGCTAGTTGTCTTAAGGTTTACTCAGATTCATCATTGAACGTCAGCGAGAAAATGTTGCTGCATGTAGCTCATAACAGCGAAGGACATGTTGTGGATAAACTACTAAAGGCTCGGTACTGTACGGATCTAAAGCGTCATGAGATCGGAGTGTAATGGCGCGGTTTGAGTGAGCTGGAGAATTCGTGGGCACCTGCCGGTCTCTTACTGCAAGACGTACCTGTTGCTGTGATGGCGTTTCTGAAGGAACACAGCCGCCAGTCAGCAGTTCGAGAGCTACGAAAGGCTCTCAATATCACGTAAAGCTTCTTCAACTTCCACGGCACTGATTCATCGTTAGCAAAACGAAAAGCTGCTGAAGCATGGAGAGGGAACTGTTGTAGCGGTTGTTACAAGTACAGCATGTTGCTGTGATTCTGACTTCTCGTCAAGTCGTTTTGAAATCTCGAACGCAAGGGTGATACCACGGGCGACTGATCGTGAAGACAGTGCATATTGTAGTTAGCTCTAGCTAACGATGAATGTATTCACTTCTACATTTACTACGAAGGCGACGAACGAACATGGGGTTACAAATCTGCAGTGGTCGTGGTGTGAAAGCCCAACCATGCCCATGCAATGCCGTCGGGTACGACAACAATGTTGATCAGCATCATGTGGTTGCAGTCAGACATATTGGTGTGGCTCAGAGGACATTGGAGTTGAAGTTGAGCACCTACTGTTAAGGCGTTGTGGTTTAACGCTCTACCAGCTGTTCCTCTCAGTTGTTCGTCCACACTAGCTGGTACAGTTGAAGTCTTATCGTATAGAACACCATCACTAGGACGCTGGTAATGGTAGTGTAGCGTAGCAGTCGGGATACATGTTTTTGTTTCTAAGTTTCATTTTTTGACAGCTCGTCGACAGCTCAATACACTCGGCGATAATACTTTACAGGAAGTACCACCTCCCTAGAGTGTCTTTGGGTTTTCTTCGGAGCGCTAGCTACTTCAAAGAATTCTTTGAAGCCAAAGATGACAAGATCAACGCAGATATAGACGAAGTGAAGCAGCTGCAGGAGAGCCAGCACGATCCAAGATACAGAATTGCGATGGGAAAGATAGGGTACAGGAGAAACTGGATAACTATAAATCAAAGAGTCGAATTTACCTTCTGGATTTCTTCAGGGACCAAGACAAGGGAAGAGGATAGTGTGTTGGCCTCCCCTTAGTGTTCCTGCAAGCTACTTCGCATACCTAGCTACAGCTAAAACCGGATCCCCGATTTGGCCGGCTTACCTTACGCTAGTGAAGACCCCCTATCCAACGGTGTTGATTGCTTAACCGCAGGATCCCTCGACCTCTCAACCACCCCAAGATCAACCGCTACAGGAGGCGGCAAGCAAGACAGTAAAGGTAAAGGAAAAGGAGCCCCACACCCACCAAGGCAACCCCGGATCCAAAGATCCACAAGATCGTCGAGTCCAAGATCAAGATCCCCCCCCAAACGGGACCTGCGTGCAGAAACTCCCACGCAAGTCCAACCTCCCAAGTCCCCGCCAAGGACGTTCAAGCCGTCACGCCTGTGCGCATTCTCTCGTTTCTGGGAGAGAAGATCCCGCCCATTGACGGGTACACAAGGTGAGTCTCAGCAACAACCACGGTTATCGGACTACCACCTCCGTTAGCCAGTGTCTGGGAGTCGTGTGTGAACGTTGGATCCCTGCTCATTCCAGCGGATCCACTACACCACAAACGTAAGTCCCCGGAGGCAATCGAACGCCTACCAAGTGCGTAGCGTTGTGGCGCGTTGACCATTGGACCACCAGGAGGCCCTACACCAAACTCCAAGAAGTCCTTTGTCGATCGACTTCTTTACACTGACAAGTACCTCCGCCATTTTATCCGTGTCGTTATTGCATCTCATTTTCACCTCGTACTCGTGCTCGCGTCGAAGTTTCCTCCACCGCACTAGGGCGGTTTGCGAAGTGCTCTTCACATGCGGAGTAGCCAGCGGCATGAACAAAGTCATCGGTACCGTCGAACTTCCACTGGAACCTGCCGTTGCTGGTGCAGGAAGCGTTGGCGTATTGCTGGATCTTGGGGATCTCGCTTCGGATCCAAGGATCCTGGATCTTAAGGATCCAACTTCGGATCCAAGGATCCTGGATCTTAAGGATCCAACTTCGGATCCGAGGATCTTGGATCTTAGGGATGTGGCTTCGGATCTTGGGGATCCCGGATCCCGGATTCGGGAATTTTGGATCTTGGGGGATCCGCCTTTGGATCCGAGGATCCTGGATCTTGGGGATCCGACTTTGGATCCGAGGATCTTGGATCGTGGAGATCCAGACTCTCGGATCCCGGATCTTTGAGCTCTGACCTTGGATCCCAGGGAGCTCGGATCCTGGATCTTCTTCCATCGGGATCCCAGGACGGATCCACACTTAGGACGGCGGGATCCGAACTTAGGCCAGACCAACCGGATCCTAACTTAGGATCCGTCCTAGAGTAGGTTCCCAGTTTCAGTGATTTGTCCACGCTGTAGCGCCATGTCGCACGTCACCCATCATCGCAGTCCCTCTGTATCATATCTGGCATGAATTGAATCCGCTTCATCACACTTCCAGATGAAAATAATTCGAAAATTCAATATCCCATTCGAACAATTCATAATCAAGAACCTTTAGAATTCAATAGTCAAGCCAAGTAGTGGCAACCAGGAATTACCAGTTAAGCAACTTCAATTTCCTTGGAGTATGGTGTGACTTTGACTGGAATGTCAACTTTGATGCCGTCAGTGATGAATTCATCCTGACAAAAATTGATGAAATCATTTCGTCAGTAAAGGACAACTCTGTTCCAGATGTCGCGACTGTGTTCAAAGAAAATGTTGCCATCGACATGACCGAGAGCGACGTTAAAGAGCGAGTAATGCAGTTCTTTGCTCGAAGCAGAGAATTCATAGAGGAACAAGGTTGGCAAGAGTTCTTCACCGGAAACGAAGGCTCCCGTTTGAAGTGCAAGTTACTTATGGAGTCACTCCAACCGCGCAGCTTGCGTGACGAGATGACAACCACAGTTAAGTATCAGGCTAGAACGGCCAAGGATTATGAGAAGGAGCTGTTCAATCTCATACTGGCGAAAGCCCTCGAGCAGGACCGTGACTTTCAGTGTCGTAAACGCTCACGGACGAAAGACCAGAGCGACCGCAAGAGGAAAGACACCACAAACGACAGTGAATCACCTCGACCTCGGTTCAGACATCGGAAAGTGGAAAAGGTTCGACGACAGCGTTTGTTTCTCAAAGGTGATCGAGAAGCACTGCTGTCGTAGATATGTGGCAGGATACTCTGTAGCCATAAGGCTTTAGACTTCACGTCTGTATGCGAAGAAGTACGAGAGAGCACTGTAGTCTAGGAAGGAAGACAATTTGGATGTGTCCCACAAGTGCCAATCTTCCGATCGAATTGAGCATCTGATTGCGGTCGGTGCTTTCCAGAGCATCTACCTCAAAGATCGTTTTACAGCGGTCAGATACACCGAAATCGGTGATGTTCATTAACCCCTTGAACCCGAGAGCCTGGACCTTACAAGATAAGGATGATTTCTTAACGTGGACCATACAAGTTAGCAAATATTAATCTTGCTTTTAGTATTGCCTTTACAAATTTTAAGTCGTGTAGGGATAGGTGATGTATCCTTGCTTCCCGACGCTCAACATAGACAGCCTTTTAGAAAGTCCAACTGCAGATCACACTGGCATTTTGCATATGCTGTTTTGAAGACGGCCGCCTTCCGCCAGTTAAGTTTGTGTCTCACTTTAAGATTCCCCCCCTCAGTCGCAGAACCCCACGCTGCTTCTGAAAATGGCATTCCAAGCTCGCTGGCGCGAACTAAAGAAGGCTGGATGGACCTCGAAACGACCCACTGGTCTTTCTGTTAACTTCACCTATCTCAAGCCTGGCAAGACCATCAAGGACGTCAAAGGAGAGGATGTATTCGTGGGTGAGGAAGCCCTGATGAAGTACTTGGACAAGATCGACCTTGGTAAGTCTGCATGCTGTATTTGATGGTTGTTGGCGATACCTAATCTATTATCAGATGCGCTTAGGGCGAAGAAGCAAGCGAGGCGTGACGGATCGGCCAACGCTGCACGACGTCGGAAAGCTGCAAAAGCTGCGAGTATAGCCATTCCTGACACAGCAGAATGTATGTATATTGTGTGTTGGACGAATCCAACCTACTTTGTGCTAATTGTGTGTGTTTCAGCTTCCCGTGTTCACGCACCTGGTGGAAGGTCGGTAGATCACTCACCTGACAGTGGCCTCTCACGACAGGTACAGGCTTCACCTTCCGTATCGATCATGGGACCGGAATCAAGCCCAAGACCAAGCGTGCCATGGACTCCGGAAGCCCTCCAACCCGTTTCTCCGACACGACGTACTCACCGGGTAGCAACGGCGACCACTCCGACAGCAGCATTGGAGGTATTTCTCAATTGGTTATCTTGTATGGTCCAAATTATGCATGTCTAATAATGTATCTGGTTTTGTATCGTGTATTAGACTCGACAATCAGTCCCCGAAACCTCGATCCTGATTTTGAGGAAGCACATGACAGCAGCGGTTCATCGAGCGACTCCGAAGATGAAAATCAGTCGGACACCAATGCGTTACAACCCAGTGCTGACGATGAGTCAAAGGAAGATTCACAAATCAATGAACAATCAACTGAAGGTTGGTCAAACTGGTATGTACATGTTATGATTAGTGTTAACGTGTATCTCGGATTTATGTTGTATCTACAGACGTGAATCACATTGCAGCCAACGATGATCCAAGGGAGTTTGCGCTGTTGGAATCGGACGCAGAGAACGATGATGGAGACGACAAGGACCAACCTGGTGACGCCACAAACGCTGGGGAGGTGCAACTGCCCATTCCTCCGGAAATGCGATTTGATGACCGGCTGCTGTCTTCTCTTGGTGGGACGGAGAGCATTGCGTCGGGCATAGTGCCAGGAAATTTCCTGAAAGAGATGGGCGTGAATGGCTGGTCTGAGTTGGCATCGCACACGCCGTACGACTACCTGCAGGAGCCGTATCAGCCTCGGTCGGCTGGTTCAATGCACGAAGACTACCCACACCTGTACAGCGGCCACTCGGGGCCAACACCGAGGGCTTTAGCCGCTGCTTCAACTCCATCCGGAACTCTGTTCTATTTCTTACAGCCTCAGCTGTGGGAAAACATCGCTGCTGAGTCCACCGACTACTTTATGGCGAGTATTGACGAGCGTGTCGAAGGGCAGCACGCAAAACAAGTCGCACGAGAGCGTAAGCACCGAGAATATAAGGCGAAGTCGCGAGAAGCCATTCGCGAGAACGTGTTGAAGGCACCAGCTATCGAAGCAAGAGAGCTGTGTGTATTCATCGGCCTGTTGGTAGCTCGCTCTATAGCGCCAAACAAGGAAAAGCTTGCGAATCATTGGAAAACGAAGGAAGAAGGCGCCATACCCCGTGGCTGTTTTGGTCGCTTCATGACGCGCGATCGGTTCATGCATATCTCCAGAAACCTGCATTTTAGCCCGAATGATGACCCAGCGGCGAAGAAGGACCGCGCTTGGAAGCTGCGCCCAGTTATTGACGCTCTACAAGAGCGGTTTGCTGCGGGCTTCACTCCACCTGCCATCATGGCGTTCGACGAGGCGATGCTGCCGTCACGCTCTTCGTTCAACCGCATGCGCGTGTACATCAAGGACAAGCCCCACAAATGGGGCACTAAGTTGTTTATGTTGTGCTGCTCAACTACGGCTTACTGCATTCGGTGCGTATCAGACGTGTCATCGGACACGTCTATTTTTTTTTTTTGGTCCACAAGTTTCGTTATCGTGTATGGTCCAAACTAACAGTTTACTATCTTGTATGTTGCAGGTTTGAAGTGTACTGCGGAAAAAAGGAGAGAGCAGGTCAGACAAGCTTGACGGACCAAAATTCCGGTCCTGCAGCCGTAGCGCGCAATCTACAGCAAGTGTTCGGTCCAACCGCCCCACCGACTGGAGAGATGAGGCTCGTTGTCATGGATCGCTTCTATTCGTCTGTGCCACTGTCGATGCAGCTGCTGACAATGGGGTTTTACGCTATTGGTACGGTGCGGACGGATCGCCAAGGACTGAGTGACAAGCTGATTCCAAAGAAGAAAAAGGGAGACAAGAAGAAGCCACCGAAGATCCCCAAGAATAGGCCTAAGAACATTGACCGGGGCACTTTCATTGTGGCTGAGTCCTTGCATGTTCCCGCGATGCGAGTCCTGCGGTGGTGGGACACCAGGGCCGTGCATTTACTCTGTACCGGTGGAAGTGTGCAGCCAGACCGCGTTGTTCGACGCGACGTGATCTCTGGAGAGCAACATGAAGTAGCTTGCCCCCGTGTCGTCAAGGATTACCAGACGTACATGGGAGGTGTCGACGTGCATGACCAGCTACGGCTTCAACGGTAAGCGATGATATCTTGTATGTACAAGTTACAGAATTTCTAATCATTTATTATACACTATACAGGTACTCGCTGCAGCTTTGCATCAAGTACAAGAAGTACTACAAGGGACTTTTCCTCGGGCTCGTCGACCTGGCGATTATCAACGCCTACATCGTCTTCAATGCAGCTCGTGCAGCTTCGGGTCACCCCAAGATGAGCCACGTGAAATTTCTAAAGGAACTTCATTTAGAGCTCTGTCAGCTTCGCGATAAAGACTGGGAGATCCTTAGCACTAATACGAGCTTTCAACCGACGCCGTCCAAGGAACCAAATGCGCGTAGCGCCCGTCGTGCTGGCCACAAGCCCCTACTAAACGACGAATGGCGACCGGGGAACAACAACCAAGGGCGGAAGCGCCGAACAAGGGCATGCAAGGTGTGTTCTCTGCTCAAGGGCACTAGCAATGCCCGTGGTGGTGATTCATCAACGTACTGTAGTATGTGCAAGCTGCAAACCTTGGCAAAGAAATCTATGGCGCTGCGCGTCTTCTTGTGCGAGAAGAAGCGCCACACCATAAAGGGAGAGCTTCGTTCGTGCTTCGATATTTGGCACAAATGCTGGAGCAATGGGGCACTGGCACCTGCACCGCAGCAGGGAGGGAAGAGATCGATCCGTGCTCGGGCTCCGGCGCGGCGCCAAGATATAGTCGGTGCTGAAGATGGAGACGAAAGCGGTGGGAGTGAAAGTGACGATTCCACGGCAGGTGACTCGCGCTCGTCAAAGCGAGCCCGTCGTGCGCAGCGCGGTGGCGACTGATTGAATAGCTGATAGCAAGCTTTTACATTTATTGTAGTTTGAGTATTGCAAAATATCACGCCATTCTGATCGGCTGCAACTGTTTGTGCGGGGCGGAGTTATGCACTTCTTGTTCACGGCTGTGTCCGTAGAGACAGTGTCTTTATCACATACATGTACTGGTTTTGCGGCACCAAATACATGTTATGACTAGTAACGTGTATACCTCACTGCTGAACAACGGACCATACACGTTAGCGAGAGACACCCTCCTCGATGTTTAGGTTTAGCCTGCGTCTATCCACCATACAAGTTATGGAATTATATAGAGGTTTGTAAAGGAATCCTTTCCTGCACATACACGTTAGATCATCTAGGCCTTATGCTCATTTGGGGTACGGTACTACCTCGGTTTCAAGGGGTTAACGGCAAACAACCTGCGAAGGCTGCTGCTCGAAAGCAGAATAGTGGGAAGGCAGTAGAATCTAAGCTGCCAACCGGTGGGTGCCTCAAATGTAAAGGGAACCACTGGCTTACTCGTTGCCCGACTGCAACTGAAGACGAGAAGAAAGCACCTTTGCATGAGATGCATGAACGCCGCGACGGTAATTTGGGCTCAAAACGCCCAAGGCCGAGGCTTGAAGGTTGAAGCGCGTCAAGGACTGTCTCTTGGAACACGACAAGATTATTGTCCTCGAAGAGATACTATCCATGCCCTATTGCGCGGATACTGGGGCCGAGAAGAGCATAATCAGTTCTTACAACTTGATGAAGCTTAAGAAGTTGGTGGTCTTGTGAAAACCACCACGTTCGCTAAACCCACTGGCAAAACTGTGGGCGGGCACACGATTCAATCCAAGGAATCTGTGCTATTACAGATCATGATCCATACTGCGGCTGGGCCTGTGAGACTCTTTAAACCGTACGAGGTTCTAGTGATTAAGAAGAATGAGGATGAGTTTACCGTGGGCGAGGATATACTCAACGATTTGGGTATCAGCAGTGATAGGCAGCTTGAGCAGTTAGCTGAACAAACCTCAGCGGATGACGACAATCCTATAGCAGTTGGAGACGACTTCTGCAGTGGTTGCACACCTGACCGAGAGATTCACCAGGTTGTTGAAGGAATGATTATTACAGCTCTCGAGAAAGGTTTCCCGGTCGAAAAGGAAGACAAACTGCGCACGATTGTCTACATGTGCAATATTTGGAGACTTCGCCTTGGACCAGATCCCGGCAAAGGTGCCACCACTCGAAATACGACTGAAGGAGGGCTCTACCCATTTCGGTGCAAGCCGATAGCGTATCCACCTCACATAAGAAAGTTTCTACGATAGTTTAACGAAGATCTAGTACGATTGGGGTGGGTGTACGAGAATTCCTCAAGTCGATGGGCCTGTCCAGCGTTGCCTGTCAAAGAAGCTGCGACAGACAAGTGACTATCGACCGCTGAAAGCCATGACGGAACCCATTGCAGGTGTGATGCCTATCTTACAGGTGATTACAGCGCACGTGAAAGACATGCTGTTCTTCGGTTTGTTCGATATCATAAAAGGTTTTTGGCAGCTTCCATTGCCAAAAGCAAGCCAGGAGTTGCTGAGCTACATGACAGATGCAAACGTGTACACTCCATCTCGCGTCCCTCAAGGATGCAGTGATGCAGCGCTGCATTTTCAACGAACTATGGAGAATTGCTTTGAGCATCGGCTACACAAACATTTACTGATCTGGATCGACGACCTACTGCAATACGCGAAAGACGTCGACACATATCTGGAGAAACTGGAGGAAATGTTTACACTGATGAATGACATCAGCCTCAAGTTGAGCGCCCCAAAGTCGTCTCTTTTCCAACGCTCGGCGAGATGGTGTGGTAAGATCATAAATAGCGAAGGAGTTCGTCATGGTCCAGGGCGAGTTGCACCCACAACTGCCGGAGACATACAGCAATTCCTTTGCGCGTGCAATTGGTACGTGACAGTCTAGTTGGCTACGCTGGGAATGTGAAAGTGCTGCAAAAGCGTCTTGCTGTGACTCTGGGATCAGGTAAAAGGACGAAACGTGCTGCAGCACGACTACCAGTGGAGTTTACTGATGATGAACGCGATGCATTCGCTAGAGTAAAGGAGTTCCTGGCGTGTGCTGCTATGTTGGCGCACCGACGGAGTGTTGTCGGTGTTCACAGATGCGTCTGACGAAGTTCGGAGAGTTATTGTGACGGGACGTTGAACAGTGGAGGAACGAAAAAACGGTTGCAGCACAGACGTTTTCCGCTTCACAGGAAAACTGGTCCGTCATTGAGAAGGAGGCATTTGCCATTGTGGCGGCTTGTGATAAGCTACTACACCTTCTTCTCCAGCCAGAAGGTTTCGCCTATTCTGTGATCATCGCAATTTGATACACGTCTTCGCCCCCGATGAAATAGCGAAGAAGCGCATAAGATGAAAGCTACTTCGCTGGGCTATGAAACTTGAAGAGTTCCGCTACGAGATCCGTCACATCGCCGGCGAAGACAACGTTTGGGCTGACATGGTATCCCGATGGGAACGCCCAACATCGACACTCAGCGTGCGTCGAGTGACGACCCGTGGACAGCAGCAGCAACCTCGGTTACAGCTGCGACCTCTCGACGATGATGATTTTTACAATGGACAGCATATCGGCTGCCCAGCAGCAATTTAACAACCTGTCTGAGCGGAGAACTCTGGATAAAGGTAACGACGGGATGAAGCTTGGCGCGGCTATGTGCAAGCATGAGAGACATGCACAGGGCAGTTGGCTAAAACAAACGCTACTCCACAAGAAGAAGGAACGTGGCGACAACATCGTCAACTTCAGTGTGGGCGACTATGTACTGAGATCACGTGTCGATGAGAAGAGACAGCCAAAGCTGCTCGTCACATGGCTCGGTCCCTACGCGGTCACAGTGGTTGAACCGCGTGATGTATTCAAGGTCAAGCATCTTGTCACTGGCGAGGAAGATGTACATGCCTCGCGGCTCAAGTTATTCGCCGACAAAGACCTAACAGTTACTGAGGGGATCCTGGAGCACGTGGCTACCCAGGACATCATGTTTCGCGTGCGCGAGCTGATGAAGCATCGCTGGAACGACCAGAGTCGTTGCTACGAAATCCTTGTCGTGTGGCATGGATTAGAAACAATAGAGGATTCGTGGGAACCACTAGCAGCCCTACACAAAGACGTGAGTACGATAGTGGAAGGCTATGTTGCAAAATGAAAATACGCTAAGCTTGAGGAGTATCTCAAAGCGCTAGAAGCGACGCCAAAGCGGCAATGACCATGTATACACGTATATCCTTGGTATAACGACTGTATAGTAATTAAATAAAGATTATTCCTTGATTTTGTGGTTATAATGGTCTATCTTAGGCCCTGGTTCGTCCGCCTGGGGCTGGTGCTGGGGATTTCCGTGCCCTAATCCCCATGGCCTCCCAGACGCCTCGGTATATCCTCTGCGACCCGATATCTCATCATATTGACTATTTCCTATCTGCGACGCGCTGTGGCCACTCAAGGTGAGCGATGAAGCGCACACGATGCTTGACGACCTTGTTCGAGCGCCGTTGCGGACACCAGCCATTTGCAGCAGCGTAAGTGAGGCATCAAGCGCTACTGTCTACTCGTCTAACGTCTTCTGCTTTATGAACCAGCAGAACGAAAGCTCATTTCAGTTCTTGTCCGCTGCCATGAACGGTCTTCTTTCTCCTGTGCGGACTCCTGAAGAGAAATCCAGCCTACACACCCCACAACAAGCATCTCCACTGTGCCCGGCACCAGCCCCCAAGCGTGGCCGCCCAGCTAGAGATTCTGCGCCTTTGTGGACGAATGAAACGATGAATGAGCTGTTTACAATTCGGTAAGTGTTGTGATGGTGCAGAAAAAAATGGAGAGCACTTACGATGTATCGTGAAACAGATTTGTGTTAACGAAGCCGAACATTCACAAGGCTAGAAACTCGGTAGAGCTTGGTACTGCATGGATACTCGTGGCCAACATTCTGAGCGCCAAGGTAAAATCTACACAGTTGGGCAATGCAAAGAGAAGGTAAGTTAAAAAGGAAAGCGAAAAAAAATAAAATTACTCTTGTATTAGCTTACATGGCTCTGCAGAAAGTGGTCACTGTATCGTGCTCAACGGTCTGAGACGGGCAATGTCCCGAGATCGCAAGACCCCCATGCCTTGATCTGATGCTCGAGCACTGAGCGCCGCATGAAGGACTGAAAAATACAACTCTCTGTGACTCGACATCGAGCCACTCGGATGAGGACGAAGCGACCCAAACTGTTGAATCGCTCACCGACAGGACGCCGTCCAATAAACGAAAGGGAACTACAGGAGAATCCATCGAGTCAGGTAATCATATTGCAATGACGTTACTAAATGCTGTGGGGCGGGGGCTATTATGTGATGCTAATATTTTGGACAGTGCTACAGGCCTCAAGGCACTTGCTGATGGCGTCAAGTGTGTTGGTGAAGCAATGAAGGCGAAGACAATGAATGTGCAAACTTCCACTAGCGAGCACATTCTCGATGCGCTGGGGCGGCAAGAAACCGCGCTAAAAAAGCAAACCGAAGCTATTAACGAGCTTGTCCGTGTGCTTAGTCAAGGTGGCTAACGCCTCGCGCTCCATAGTATAGCGACGCGATCTGGTCACGTTTGGCTCTACTGATTTCTCTTTTGAAAGCCGTTAATACACTTTCATGCTGAATTTCTTCATCTTCGTCTGTGTCGTCGTTCAGGTCAATTAAAATGTTGTGGTGTATCATAGACGCCACTATGCATCTCGTACAATTCTTGACAGTCTTTTGCTCAAATTGCCTACGAATTAATCGAAAGCGTTGTTTTAGCATGCCAAACGCGCACTCGATAGCCATTCTAGTCGAACTATGGATGTAGTTATAGTGCAGTTGGCATTTTGAAAGCTGTCCTCCTTCTTCACGAGGAATATACGGCGTTAACAGTTCAAATGTTAACGTGTATCCAGCATCGGCAACGAAATGGCATCCAATCGGCAAAATACTTTTCACTGATATACCAAGATCCGATATTTTCCAAGTCTTTTTGTCGCGGTAAGAACCTGGTCTCATATCGTAGTCTAAGAAACGGCGTCGAAAGTCGCAAAGTGCTTGCATGTTGATCAGTCCATACAATACTATCCTTCATACTCGGTAGGTCGTGGAATTTCAAATAGAGATCCATCAACAGCCCCGCACACAAACTGAAACCCCTTAACTGAAGCAAAGCCGTTCATTACAGTATCCCATTCGGCTTAGTTGATGGTAGCTTTATAAACTGATGGGATTACTTGCAAACCACGCGAAAAAGGGCGTTGATTGTTATCACTGCACATGGTTTTGACACCAAAAGATACGCTAGCCTCTTTGATGGTTCCTGAAGAGGCTAGATAAAACATTAAGAGAGCCACCTTCTTTTCACATGAGTGTTCATAGCCGTTTAGAAGACCAAAGCTTGCAAAGGGGCGGAAGATAGTACAAATTTGCATGAAATTGACTTGTGAGCACCGAAGATGTTCACGAAACCAGCCGTCGTAGCGCTCAGACGTAAGTAGCTTTTCGAAATTGAGTTTAGTGACTGTCCTTTGATACTCTGGGCTAGCTCTCGCTGACGAAGATGCAACCGTAGCAGCGGCGACTGCAGCACTCTGCAAGATTAGCAGGACTGCGTCGTTATATCCTCGTCGCCGTCCATTTTATCTGCTCTCTCGGAATTTGATGTCGCCTGGGGATAAGTATTCCCACCCCCTTGGGGGTGGTTATAAAAATACATTTTTATGCGCTCATGGGGATAAACCTCTGGCCAATCACAGCGCGCTATTTAATCCCCGGCACCAGCACCAGACGGACGAACCAGGCCCTTAGGTGATGTGCAGGTCAAGTTAACTTCAACTGTAAAGTGTTGAAGTTGCATCGATTATGTACCCGTGAGTGGTGCTGACGTTATGGAGACTCACGCTACATGGGACATAACGTCATACAGTGATGAGTCACCATTATCAATTTGGTACTAGCATAAATTTAACCGTGTTGGCATATTGGGTTTAGAGGGGGACTGTAGTGAGTCGTGGTGGGAAAGCCCAACCATGCCCATGCAATGCCGTCGGGTACGACAACAATGTTGATCAGCATCATGTGGTTGCAGTCAGACATATTGGTGTGGCTCAGAGGACATTGGAGTTGAAGTTGAGCACCTACTGTTAAGGCGTTGTGGTTTAACGCTCTACCAGCTGTTCCTCTCAGTTGTTCGTCTACACTAGCTGGTACAGTTGAAGTCTTATCGTATAGAACACCATCACTAGGACGCTGGTAATGGTAGTGTAGCGTAGCAGTCGGGATACATGTTTTTGTTTCTAAGTTTCATTTTTGACAGCTCGTCGACAGCTCAATACACTCGGCGATAATACTTTACAGGAAGTACCAGCTTCCCTAGAGTGTCTTTGGGTTTTCTTCGGAGCGCTAGCTACTACAAAATCCTAGCAGCGTTGCTGCTCCTCCAACACCGAATGAAAATGGTCCTTTTGATAGATATCTTCCACGTATTACTCCTTCAATTCCCAGAGATAGTCACCTGCAGCCTCCTACTATCGCGTCTAGACAGATTCGTCACAATTCTCTCTTCTACCGTCATCTACAAGTCAAGTAGCGGGAGATAATACAACACATGAAGAAGACAAACAGTATACGCCTGATCAGCACAGCCAATTCAAGCGCCTTCTACTGGAATTCCAAGTGTGCATGGCATTACCAGATTCATTTGAGACTACGTCAAACAAAAACATACTAATTAACCATTTATTAAATCGCGATTTGAGCACAGCGTTTTACAGTCCTTTATCTTGGCTTTCCATAGAGCTCTCAAACAAAGAAATCCATTCAGCCGTTTCGGAGAATTCGGTCGACGAAAACAATTTCTCGGGCCGTGAAGGCAATGTGGATTTTATTTATTGGTGAGATTAGCCTAAAATCGTCCGAGGAATCCGTTTTGACGTATTTTTTGTGGCCACTCCCGTGTAGACAAGTGTAGTTTCTGAATTTTTTTCAAAAATTCATAAAGTCAGTCAAAGGAGGATGTAAATATCATTTCGATTCAATCATAAAATTTGAAGTCAACATCATGCACACTGCAGCAGCTTACGAGGAGGACCCCTTCTGCTTCTTCGCGGGGCCTTCACTCGCGCTTGGCTCCGTCTCCTGACGTCCGCGACGATCCCGGTTTTTCTTCGCCGCCACTGCCATAGCTACACGGTGTGCTCGACGTGCTTGTTTGGCTGCTTTTGCGACCAGATTTTCCTGCACGCTTGATTTAGCTTACAGCGGGTCGTCGAGGAACTCCTCCGGGATATACGGTCTGATGTTGTGGTACATGGTATCACTCTTTTCTACGTTAAGTGGAAGTGGGGCTAGCATCTACACGTGGTCTTATTTTGATTACATTCCGTTATCATCGAAAAAAAAAAGTTGTCGCTGTCGCTTGCATCAACGTTGTCGCTGCCGCGGTCGCTAGTCTCTTCTGCCTCCACACTCCCAGCGTCTGCAGGGACGCAAGCGTCTACAGGACAAGGGCGAACACCACCGCTACAGACGTCAGCAGTATCACCAGACACGTACGCAGCTAGATCCTCCATGGTGCCGTTGTCAGATGATACACCGCGCTTAACCCTTCAACCCCCGTCAAAAAATCGAGGGGTATATTTTGATCATTATGTTGGAGCCACCAACATAATTAGTCTTGATGTTTGTATATGTCTACTCTAAGTACGATTTTGTTGGCGGGAGGGGTAGGGAAACTACAGTTTCTGTTCTCGTGTAAAGACGGGCGACCTCTAACATATTGCGCTATATGTAGGCAAAATCGCCAAGTACGATCCAGTATGATGGAGGATCCAACCTTCAGAAATGCACTTTTTATTAAAAATCAAGTTTTTGCACGAACACAAGTTCATAAAATGCATGCCTCTGTCGTACAAAGAGAGTGTATAAGGAACGCATCACTTGCTTACTCACCTCACGCATGTACCTTTGTATTTACGTATTATTATAAAAATATGGCTGTAGCTAGACATGCTTGGATTTACTGGCACGATCAAACTGAAGACGACGTATATGACAGTCATGCAAAGGTCACTAGATTACAGTAAAATATAATGCACTTGAAATAATTTCCTCAAAAGTAGCAGCACTAGTAGTGTTATTCCCATCAATCTAAATCAAGATATGTACAGAATGGGCCCTGCTTGTGAGAACAATCAAGGCCAGTGATGCGCTTAGAGGGGGTACAATCTAATGGGAAATGTATTGACAGGAATTTATGTTCTTTGTTAACGAATTAGAAAGGGCTTTGCAAAGTAATGATGCACATAGCAAGGAAACAGCACCGTATTTCGTTACAGATCAGATAATGTTCTGTCTTTATCCATTTGTGTCGGTTTTCTCCTTTCGATTCGACCTACCCCTGTGCATCGCCACTTCTCTCTCACTTTTTTTCCACTTGTTTTTAGTATTGAGCTGCTTCCAATACAAAAATATAGTCTAAATTTGAATATGTTGGAGCCTCCAACATGCGTATAGATGCTGTGGTTAGGTTTTCAAGAGCTATACACCCATTATGTTGGTGGCTCCAACATATGGGGGTTGAAGGGTTAAATTTTTGAAAAGTGAAAAGGGCCGTTTGCGAAGCAATTCGTATAGGTACGAAAAACTGTTGGTCAACTTCAGGGCCGTTTATCTCGAAAACGCCAAATGGTTGATTAGTATCATTTGGTCCGCCGCAGTCTCACCAATTTTGTGGAACACCCAACGTTTTTTTTTGCTTTCTAAATCCGGATTGTTTGGCTTACATACCTTCACGCCGTGTTCTGGGAGAGGAGTTTGGATGAATACACTGATGGGTTTGTGGAAAAGAAATGTGCTGAGCTGCGTAGGTGCCAGGAACACTGGGGGGAGGGTCAACTTGCTAAGTGATGTATGGCAAAAAAAATAAAAAACACAGTTACTTGGCGCTCATCTTACTCTCTTTAGACTTGCTTATGTGGAAGGACTACACAATGTCGGATCTGATCATCATGCTCTTGCTGTGGCTCGGCAATTGATAAGGCTTTAATATGGAAAGAATGGAATGTTGGCTCCTGCATAACCGATGATGCTGGCAAATGTGCATGTGCGCGCGTGAACCACCTTTGGTATTTTTGCATCCTGGGTATTCTAAAGAAGCGAAATCGTTTCCCAACCAAGGAATTTCCTCTATTGTGTTTTACTTCTAGCGATTTTTTCCTGATAAGAAACCCGGTACTCTCCGTCACCGCCTTTTCCAGGGTGTTGTGGTTCATTGTATTCTGAAGAACGAGATTGCATTAGTTATGATGATTTTCCAACCCCTCAAGGGATATAACGATGATTTCGCTGAGTAAGATAGCGACGGCGACAAATTCAGTGGGCGAATTGTTAACGCCACTGAACGTTCATTCAAAGACGATTGCTGGCAACGGGAGATCGCACGTAGGCCACAGGATAACCCCGATGAAGTGCTGCCACTCGACTCTGAAATTACTCGTCTCGTCAACTGATTGATACTGGAAGTTCACCACAATCGACTTGCCTTCTGTGGCGTCAGCTCCCAGAGCTGACGCACGTCTTTCGGTTCTCCGAATTGTATTTAGTTCGTCAACTCCCAGAGTTGACGCGGCGTCGTCGGCGCGACCCTTGGGGGCTTGAAGTACCTCCAAGGATACCGGTAATACCGGTATTTTACCTTCTCTGAGGTGAATGCGATTCACCTGACCATCACTCATGTGACAAAAATCATTCAGATGTTTATGCGTCAGGTGATTCACATTCACCTGACCATCACTCATGTGACCGCGACCCTTCGGCTCAGATTTCTGAGTCGACACACATTTTCTCACAACGACTCCCGGATGGTCGCTGGTGGCGATCGGAGGCAGCGGTTGCCGCTGCTGCCACAACCGGGGATTCACATGCACTGGTCGGTGCATGTGCAGCACTGACAGGACCATCGCTCTCTGTCGCGCATGTGTTGTTGAAGCGTACGAGCGTACGCTACTCCCAGTTGATCACCGGGTCATGCCGTGCAAGTCACGGCATGCCAAATACCAAGTCGAACTTATCGTCTAGATCCAAGACGATAAGATCTTCTACAAAAGTCCTTCGTTTGTAAGCGTACTACGCGCTTCTCAGTCCTCACAGTGGCACTTGCCAACCGCACCTCCACCACGCTGCGAGATGTGTCGGCCTCTTCGAAGTCAAGTCTTCGAAGACTTCCCTGTCGAACAAAGCTGTTCAACGCGCCCGAGTCCACTACTCTCTTCGACAACAAGTTCAGGATGACAAGGTTGGCTTGTCATCTTGCAGCTTACAGCGAGAAACCTTCTCGCTGGGGGCAGCAGTCCTCATCGTCGCGTGTCCAAGCTCGACACGCGAGACTGCATCACCAGTAGAACGCCCCGCGCCTACTGGTCCATGGCGTTTTTTTTAACGCCCGCCCGCTGTGCACTCGCGTGCATATTGACCGATGTTACTACACTTGTAACATCGAACCTTGCCGTACCTACGCTGCTGTTGACCAGCTGTCGTAGCACTCGAGAGGTCCATAGGCTCCGGACCTCTCGTTTTTACAACAGGACGCGCCGGCTTCGGCGCGTTCGCATGGAGTTTAGCTTGACGTCGGCTAAACTCCTCTTGCATCGCAAGGCTGATCGCCTCCTCGAGAGTATTCGGATACTCTCGGAAGAGGTATGTCTTGACGGGACCATCTCTTGGTACGTGACGACCTTGGTCACCTCGTCGATCGGGTTCGCCACTATGTTTGATACCAAGTATCGAGCACGCTGGGCAAAGGTGTGAACTTCATCCTTGCCCTGCTACAGATCAAGAAACGCCGCTCTCGATCTGAACGTGTTTTCTTCGGAGGCTCAAACGCAAGCTTGAGTTCCTCCTTGAACTCCTCGTACGTGCTGAAGCACATAGGAACCGAGAGTCGGCGCTCATAGGCCCAACTCCTCGCACGTCCGCCAAGACATGACTTGGCGAACTCGACCATTGACATCGGATCGACGATACGTCGAGCCGCAACGGCTGTGTCGAGTTCGACAAGCCAACGAAGGAGGGTCCCGTCCTCCTTCCCCGTGTAGTTACCACGTGGAGTTTCAACGACTCCACGCGTGGCTTCAGGGAAGCCACCGAGGCAGCAACATCTCGTTGCTCCTTAACTATGTACCCCAGAGCAACACCGTGTTGCTCTGTCGGCGATAGCGTACGAAGAATCGTCGCTACCGCCGCCTCTCCAATGACTTGTGAAAGCCTTTGGTGAACCTCCCATTCTGGGTCCGACAGTTGGGCACAGTCCATGCGCGTCACGGACATGTGAGGGGTCCCTGTGGATCTCTCATCCATTGGGGAGTTCTCTACCCCGCGTCCGTATGACTCCATACGAACGAGCAGCAGTCGGTCGTGGGATGGACACCAAAGTGTTACCAGGTGTAATGGGTCTACTTAGACCCACTAGGTGGTGTACACGTGCGCTTTACGTGTATGAGGAAGCGTGCAAGTAGATTAGACTTAATGAAAATAAACTTATTTAAATAAGCATAATTAAACTAAATATAAACGAATTAAACTACAAATTACCGTAAATGAGAAGTGTTATTGGCACGAAGTTAATTATGGAACCTCCTAAAACTGTTTAGATCTATTTCTAAAGGATCTACCAACGTGAGTATCTGCTCTGTGATTGGTAGAAATCCATTACTTTCTATCAACAACATGCACAAATGCACACGAACCACCCCAACGATCATCACTGCGAACCACATCATTATGATGTGGTTCGCCCATGTAGCCATTGGACGCCAAGGTCTGAGGCCCATTTCCAACCTCTAACAGTTATCGCAACTGTTAGAATTACAAGTGGTGTAGCCACTTGTACGTGTAACCCCATTACACACTCGAACATATCACGGTCGGTGCCAAGGCCAACACAATCAAAATGGGCAACAACCCGGACAACAACGCAGCAGCTCGACCTTGACAAGCGCCGCTGGTTGCCCAGGCACATGGCTCTTATGCACCCGCGTGCTCCTCTAAATGGACAATATCCCGACCTGAACAGATCGAACGTGTTGCATCTGCTTCGGATGAACAACGGTGCTATGGGGTTGACGCCAACTGGAGCTCACTTCAACCTAAAACAACGCCAACTACCCAGGTACGCATTTTTGTGGTGATTTAGGTTCTACACTAATGACTATGCAGGTATACCAACTAGTACGCGAGCAAGTTCGGGTACACCGAGGATCCGGCCCGAGTAAGATTCAACGCGTTTGTAAGTCACTGCCAAGCCACAAGATTACCAGGACGCTTGGAACCTGTCTTCGAGATGCCATCATTGGCATCCCTCCAAAAAGCCTGCATCAAATGGAACATGGCCTCCGCAACTTCCTGGATCGTGAAGAAGTTCACTTGCGGTTGCATTCGAGATCGGCGTTCATTTACCTGGGGAACATGAACATGTTTACGGAGAGGCATGAGTTCGTGCGGACGGACGAGCAGAGTGGCGGTCTTTTCGACCTTTTCGACATCTTTGCGAGACACCTGGAACGAGGACGGAGGCGTGACGTTGATGCGGATATTCGTCGAAGTCGAGCGATCGAAGCCCGCAAAGCTCTGATGTGCTTTGAGCATCAAAGAATCTACAACCACAAGCTGGATGAATTCTTCCGCATCGAACAAGCTCACCGGTAGGCTATAGCTGGACATCCAGAACACGTCGTTCGTGCGGCATTAGATATCGCTCGCAGGTTCTACTACATCCTTCTGCAAAGTTTGGTGGCTAGTCAGGCCGCTAGCATCTCGCGAATTGAGAGCGACACACCACGGGTCAACGTCTGGGCAATCGAACACAGAGCCCTTTGCGTGGCAGCGCAGGTGCTTGACCCGTTGGAGGAAGTAAATGCTTGAAGCTGAACATCCCAGTGGAGAACTGGAAGTGAGTAACATGAAATTATTACGATACATGTTTGAGTTGCAGTTCCCAGACTTGGATCGCAGCAATACCGACATCTCAAGTGGTAGAGCATCAACTGCGATGGCGACACAACTGGGTCTCAACAAGGTCATTCTCGTGCCAGCAGTAGCGTCCAGAGGACGCCGTCCACATACACCCGGCGCGTTTGGATGCCACAACGTCGTTGACAGAAGTTTATGCGCATGCTCCTAGTAGAGCTCGAGTCAGGATAACCAGATCTAACGTTTCTCCGAGAGATACGTGACGAATATATCGGCTGACAATCAGCTTGTAGGTCCCTGCAACTCCATACTTGTCAAGAATGCTAGTGCATCATTGCCTTCGATAAGGTAAAAAATCAAATATGGGCCGAGATAAAAGATGCTCGAATTACTCGGCATCTACTTATGCGTTGACAAAAAGTGAGACAGTTTCTGAAACTTCGCAAACCAGAGATTTTTTCTCGATTTTTTGTAGTAGCAGACCAATGAAATTAAGCACATGCTCGTGGAGAAGAAAAAAATCGACTTAATCAGTTTACGGCCGAATTTAGTCTTGCTTTCAGTATTGAAAGCGCTGAGTGAGTGTCATTTTTGTGACCATTTGAGGTTTGGGTTATTCCACCTTCACCTTTTATATTTCTACTTGTGATCAAGTTTCGACGGAAATTAGCTTACGGAGGTCAAGTGGCAGGCCAACAATTGAAGCCCCTGCCGAAGAAGACGACAAAGCGTAAACGAGTCGCAGTTGGGGGGATGCTGTTTACCCATGAAGTGCTCCAGGAACTTGCTGAGGCTGGCAGCAAAAAACCAAGTCGTCTAAGAAAGCTGTTACTACAACTGCAGGTAAAGGTGTAGATAAGTACATGTAGCGCATATCACTTGTTCAGCTGTATTCTAAACAACAAAATGTTAGTCGAGTGTCTGGCACAGTGAGGTTGAATAGATGCTTTACTTTCCAAATCAGTGCGGAGAATTAACGGGACTTGAACCCGCGACAACCCTGCTCCCAATAATGTGCCCTCAATAAGCTCGCCGCCAACCATGTAGGCGACTGATCTGTCATCGCCTGGAGCCATGACACCTCGCGCCAAATTTACAAATTTAATTTTTGAAGGTATTCGTATTTAGTGTGTTTTAGCCAATAAAGTACTTGCTCTGTGAAAAACTTCACGTGATTGGCAGTTAAAATACGGCCTTAAAATGGTTGATGGCCCTAAATTGATGATTTACCTTACTCTTATCTCTCTTAGCACGTTGCTGCTCATGACGCGTCGTCGTTTTGTGTCAATGACCCGGCTATAAAAACTACTTCTAGACTAAATCACAATATGACCTCTTCAAATTTCAAGAAAACAAGACCAATGGTGACGCTGAGTGGTGGCGCGAAACCTAGTGACGACGTGGAGCGGCTTAAGCGTAAACTCCGCAAGCGTGTAACCCAAGCAGTAGACGCTGTGTGTGGCGAGTGGGCCCGTGCCAATGTACAGCAGACGCCAGCACTGCAACAAACGGACGCGAACTTTGATCGGTCTTACGGCAGCTGTAGGAAACTCGTGACTTACATCGCAGATAACATGGCTACATCTCCCGGTTTCTTGGAGCAGATGGACCGAATCATTCTTGCCTGCTTTAGTGGTGCATCAAAGCGCGTACTCAGCTCTGTGGCTACACAGGAGGTTTGGTTCAAGGCTACAATGGAGGAGGAAGAGGAGTTGCCACCAAGAGAGGCTGTGACGGAACGTATTAGTCGTAGAGGACCTAGGGGGCTTGTAAATCGTCATGGACAAGCTACTGTAGCTACTTCTGAGGTTGTCATCAAGCAGGAGAGGATTTCAATGACGAGTCCTTCAGCAACGGGTACAGCGGCAGACGGTGCGGGGCTTGAGACTCGAGAGGTGGCAGGCTCCTTACTCACGAAACGACCGAGAAGTAGAACCAGCAAGAAGAAGCTATCGACTAAAAAGCCGCTACAGGAACTGGTGGTGGCAGAACCAAAGAAACCGACTCGACGACGTTCCGATGCGCTTTTTGCTGATGATAATGAGGAAGCTGAGACGGAGTCGGACGAGGAGTACAAAGGGGAGCGGAAGAGACTTAAAAAGAGACTGATGTCGTTGCAAAGTGAAGAAGTGGTGAGATTCGACGTAAGTAGTCCAGGTTCGTCAGCAGTGGAGGATGAACAAGGACTACTTACTTTCCAGGAGGCTATTGGTGAGCTGTGTTATCCGGAACGACGTACCGCTGACCAGACTAAGTTCTTCAAAGAACGTCTCCGCAAGGCGATCCAATTTGTAGATGCGCAATTATGCCGACCCCCACCTGGTAAATGCTGCACGCGGAATTGCAGCAGAATCCGAGGATCAATGTGCAAAAGTACAGCACCTTGCCAGGACAAGCGGTGCCGTATTTGGCACGACGTTGAAGCTCACACTGATCGCTGCAGGAACACGAAGTGCGAGTTCAAACTGCGAATCCTGGTGCGCGAAACCATGCACAAGCTCCACAACAAACAATTGGAGATTAATACTGCGAGTCAGAAGTTGCGGAAAAAGAACGCAGCTTTAGATGACTTGAATACCACCGAACTCAGCGAACCTGGCACCTTCGCTGATGCAATTGCGACTCTAGAAAGCGAGATTGAGAAAATGGAAGACAAACTCGTTGGCGATGAAGCGGAGATGGCGGGAATCAACAGTACTTTGGACACGTACTGGGCAACGTTGAACGAGATCGGGATTGAATCCAGACACGACAAAATCGACATGTTCCCAGAGTTTGTTACGCACTATGCAAGCAAGAAGAAGCGCAAATAGGCGGAGGGCGACAATGGTTGCCAAATGAGCTGAGGACCACACTTTTTCAAGGGTCCATCAGCTATTTATTTTATCCCTTACGCGACAGGTTTTGCATAAGCTCTTTATCTCAATTTCGTATCGATAGCCAACGCATTGCTTTACTCATGAAACGAAACTCAAATGCATGACACCTACTACATTGGTAAAGTAATACTTCAAGTAATACTGTGAAGTACTACTATGTAGTAATTATTATGAACAACTTTTACCAAGCACTTCGAATTTATATTGTCTTTTTGAATTGCGATCTGCAAGTATGGCGGCTGAACGTGGAACTGGCGCCGTTAACTGGGATGGAGACATACCGTCTGTGTCAGGGATGTTGCGCGCGAGTTTAGCGGAGAGCGCGCGTCTACTGGCGGAATTGGAGCACGAACAGCGTGGCGTTACGGTATATAAGCGATGCTGTAGACAACTGGTCAGCTACAGGTGGCAGCACACATGGACACCTCGCGAGGTTTTGTGCAGCACATGGAGAAGGTCATTGATGCGAGCTACAGTAACTTGGAGGAGGCCGCGTTGAGATCGGAACTGGAGAACGAGTTGTGGGTGAAGTACATAGGCAACTCCGACGCCGAGACTACTCCTGGTACTCCATCACCTCGAGGAACCATCAAAGTCGATGCAGATGAGGACGGAACTGTCACTATGACCCCACTTGCAGTCGCAAAAGCAAGCATTGCTACCTTGATACCAACCTGCTCCCCACACGTCGACTTGACGTTGTCAACCCCACCAACGGTTGGGCGAGGTGGGAAGCGAACGAAACAGAGAGGTCAACCAAAGCCACAAGATTCTAAACGGGCCCGACACGCAGTGGCTCGCACTTTATACGGTACAGGAACGCTCAATTATGAGGAGAAGGAAGAGAATTCCGAGACTGAAACGGAGACGGAAATGGAGGGAAATGAGGAGAAGGGGTCGTTGCAAGTGGACAAGGGTGGCGGAATGCTATGGTCATGCACCGGCGGGAACCCATCGCAGCAAACTGCAGCCTACAAGCAACGTCTAAAAGCTGCAGTCAAGATTATCGACGCGACGAATTGCTGTCCTCCGCTAGGAATGGTCTGCACTCAGGGGTGTGCAGGAATTCGGGCGCGGATGTGTGAGGCGCATCGTACACAAGGTGGCAACGGAATGCCGTGCCACAATGGAATGTGCTGTGTGTGGCGTGAAGTTGACTCGCACTTCGTCCGCTGCCAAAATTCCCAGTGTGAGTTTAAGAACGTTGTCGGGTTACGCCAGGCAAAGCACGATATTCAACAGCATGAACGGAGACTTGAAGCCACAACTCTGAAGCTACGGGGGGCTAGAGCTGCAATGCGTGGCAGTTTTGAGTGTGACAGTGGTCTCGATGCTATAGTCAAGGCTTTGGAGAGGAAACTTTCTCAGCAAGAAGACGCTGTTCTTCTCCACAAGGACAGAGAGCGAGCGTTCATGGTTGATCTGAATGTCTTACGTACTCGAGTCATAAATGGTAGGTCAAATGAGTTTCCACATCCTGAGAGCCATTACACGAAGAACCCAGAACAATGAGAACTACTTGAATGGATCGAGTTGGTACAGTAGTGTTTATCTTCAATGTACATGTATAAGTTTGTACTGAAGTACTTCAGTATGCTTTCCTATACCTTCACTGATTGTACGTGCTCTCTTTTCCAATCATCACCCGTTTTGTATGGGCAATGCATAGCTGTTGGAAGTATTCATTGTTTTTTTTTAGCAGATGCGGAAGAGCAAGCTTTCAAACATTCATCCACGACACTTAATCTCTTCACCTACACGAGTAGTGGCTGCTTTACCGGGTTCGCGTTACAGTACACGTGGACGAGCTTCTCAAGTTGAGTCGGTGCTAATTTGCGATTGAAGCGCGAGTGGACAGTTAGGCTTTGGGATCCAAAGGACGGTGATGTGGTTGCACTTGATGCTGGTAGGCCAAACACCGCATCTGCCACCTGGTGTAAGTACGGGAATTGGCCCCGACGCTCCGTCCAAAAGTCACGTGGAGACATAGCACCGGACTGCACAAGTTGCCAGTACGGTGGGTTGGCCTCTTTCAGCTCGCCTACCATTGCCTTGTACGTCTGAAGCTGCAGCAGAATGTCCACATCGTGTCCTTCAAGCTCGCAAAAGCGAACGATAGCGTTTTCCGCTCCCAGCCTCTTTCCATCGTCCAAGGCTTCGCCCAAGTGCAGCGGGTCAAGCGTATAGGCAACACCATGAGAGTCACCGTAGATGGCGTTGAACCGCTCTGTAACACAGGACGTAATCAGTGCCTTCTCTTTCTTGCTCACCCAATCCATCGAGGAGAACACCGTCAGTAGCTCGACAAAGCACGGAAACACTTGAGATAGCGGGGGTTGATCTTCCTGGAAATGCTTCAGGTGCTGCTGCAGAGGGCGCAGGATGGCCACGGCATTCACCAGATCCTGCAAAAACGTTTCCCCCAGTACGAAGTCCTGCACACGCCTCAGCTTCTCTTGCCTCTCTTGCTTTGAGAGTGCGCTAGTATCTCCAAAGTTTCGAAGAGCGACGACGGTGTATAGGATTTTCTCGTGTTTCAGTAGGTCCTCCAATGACGAGCACATCGAACTGGAGTCCGGGAACTCCGCAGTTTTAGTGGTTTCACCAGCCAACACAAGCGTCTGAAGCTTCTCATTTCCGTGAAACACCTCAATAAGATCAGCCACGGAAGTTTGCACCTTCTCCAACCAAGGCAAGATGCTGCTAACGTCTTCGAGCAACAACGAGAGCGCATTGCACACGCAGCCGTGGAAGAATCTGCATCTCGGGTGCTTCTTCTCAATCTTGTCCCTAACATGCTTAGGCAAAGCCGCCGTTGTTGGAGTCACAATTCCGTACAAGTCCGTCTTTTTCTCCCTAGTCAACACATCTTCCAGCTCGTCCGCCTTCAGTTCCCCACAGCTCTCCTGAAGCAGAGTAAATCTCGACTCGAGGAAGTATGATGCACCCTCACAGTAGGCCCCGTACGTGCTTACTCCACAACCTTCCGCGTCCATCCAGTGCTCTACCGTCAAGCAGCATTTCTTCCCGATCAGAGCCTTGGCCACTTTACTCTTGGATGCGACGAACTCGAGATCCAGTAGCTCGTTCTCCAGCTCCTGCGTAGTCGGCAGCGTCGCGTCACTACGTAGCACTCGCAGCGCACTCAGTAGCAGCTCATTCCCCGCATCTTCGAAAGGTTGTCCCGTGGCGTATAGCCAGTAAGCGAATTTACGCTTGAAAGTGCCGCTCTTGCTCCCGTAATTGCTACCCTGAACCTTGAGCTTGCTCTCCTGTGCTTGACTCTGCGTCTCTCCTGTCTCCATGCCATCAGTCTCCTCAAGAGGAGACGAAGTCGCCTGCGTGTGCGCACCTGGGCACCTGCGCTCGAAATGGGCCCGCACCCGCTCCACCTTGGCCACGCCGTAGCGATGAATGAGCTTACCGCAGCGGTTGCACAGCACGCGCTTGTCCGCGCAGACGGTAGTGTAGTCCCACACGGGGTCGCGCTTGCGTCCAGAGCCACGGCGCTTCTTGCTCGGAGGCTCAGCTGCGGCGGACGACGGGGAAGGCAGCGCCGGATCATCCGTCCCGGCGAACAGGCCGGCGTTAGTGGTGGGTGTCTGCATTGGGTTCTCTTCTCTGGAGGAGAAAAGACACGAAGTATTTTTTAGTGTTTTCCTCGATTTAAATAAAAGACACACGTTTTTTAAATGGTTTTTATTAATATTAATCTTGAATCGACGCAGAACGCACCCTGGTCATGGATGACGCAAGATTTTGAGTTCCGAGCGGAAAAGCAATGGTTGCTCGTCCTGGTGCAATGCCGCATCACCCTGTGCCAATGCCGAAGGAAATGCCGCCCGTTGTGGATCGACTACGACTGGCGCTCATACATACAATGCGTCGAACGATAATTGAAGCAGTGGATAAAGTGTGGATCACCTTTGAGGATGAACTAGCACAGTTGACGTCGCCTTCGGTTGAGTCGTCCGTCGATGAGTTCGAACAATTCTCCAACTGCTGCAACCGGCTGACAAGATTTATCAACAATAACATGGAGACGACGCCCGGGTTCTTGGCGCAAATGGATCGCCTCATTCTTGCGTGCCATAGTGGCGCTACAGGACCGGCATTGAATTCCGTGATAACGAAAGAGCTGCGAATTCGTAGAGATGGTAACCAGAAGAATGGGAAGCAACGCGTCACCGTATCGGGTGAGACGGATACGACATCAAGTATCGATGAGCCACGGGTGATCCCACCGTCAAGTGATACGACTGAGCAAGAGAAGTCTTCGGATAGCGAGATTGAGTCGACTGGTACGGTTGGTACTCCATCGAGGCAGTGGACATCGAGGAAGAGATTGTCGACGAGGATGGCTAGACAACCGCGAACTAAACGAGTGAAACGATCGTTGATGGTACGCGACGAAGAACTTCTTCGCCAAGAAGAAGAAACTAAAAGCAAAGGTGAGAATGCACCACGAAAGGAGAAGAAGGAGAAGAAAAAACTGCGCACCCGAAGTTTGATGAAGCAGGTGAAAGAATCCACAAGACATTCCCGACGTTCCTCAAGGGGCCGTCAACCAAGGCAAAGCTCTGGGGCTGAGCAGAAAAAGCCACGAGCGAGGCGTTCTGAGAGAGTGGCTAAGCAAGGTGAATCCCGCAAAACAGAGACTGAGAGGAAGTTGCGCTGGAATCTAAGGAGCGTGTCAAACGAGTCCTGTGCAAATGGTGCAAATGAAATCTGTCAGACGCAATCAAAGGCAAAGCAGGGAGAGAAGCCCGTTGAACTGGAAGAAAGCATCAGCATGGCAAAGTGCACCGCAATTTGTGAAGAGGGCCCCCACGAGGAAGATACGACAAAAGATGGAAGGCAGGGGAATTTCAGAGTTGATGAACCCGCTCAGCTATTGGAATCTCTGTTTACAGTTGGCATTACCCGAGCTAATGACGGAGATATAAAAGCTGGTGGAGTCGAAGGCATAGCTGCTCTAGAGCGCGAGATCGAAATGGCTTTGGCCAGCAATGGCGTGTATCTTGTAGACAACGAAGAAATGGAGGAGGAGGGCTCAATCGAGAGTACCAAGACTCTTCACAGTAACCCCGAGGCTGTTATCTTAGATGGACGATATGTTACTGAGAATATTTCATCTGCTGAAAACGACGGATTGGGTGGTCCAAGTGCTGTGAGAGGGTTATCACCAGGGGTAATTATTGATCGATACGATGAGCAAGTTATTCTCGATGACAGTGGTGTAGATTGTGGGGCATTCAAGAACTACAACGACCTGGTAGCCTTTCAACTCCCTAATGCTGGGGATGCACTAAACGTTGATACCTCGGCGGAACATCAACAACCAAAACCAACTACGATCGAATCGTATATGCTGGAGACTGATTTTGTAGAGAGCGAAGAGGAATCTGCAGTTCCAGGTCTCTGTGATGCAGGAATGAGAACAGCCTCACAGATCAGTCACTTCAAAGGGTGCTTACGTAAGTCGATTCGACTAGTGGATGCGATGCTGTGCCAACCACCTCCTGGTAAAAAGTGTTCTCGAGGATGCGATAAAATCCGTGCAAGACAATGCCGCGAAGGTGTCCCCTGCCGCGACTCACTTTGCAAAAATTGGCACGATACTGAAGCTCACACGGAACTCTGCACGAATGACTTGTGTGAATTCAAGAATCGAATCGTTCTTCGCGAAACGATGAATCAAATCGCGAACCTAAATGAGGAAACAAAGTTGCTGATGTCGCAGTGGGAAGAGAATCTGATGGAGTACACTGTGGCTACGGTGGACGGCACCAACGACCAATATACGCCCGCGCAGTTGCAGCAGCTACATGACGACATTGAGCGGCTATTTCGACGAATTAGCAGTTCCAAGAAGGAGATCGAATCGCTGGAGAGCAAACAACGTCTGCTCTGCGCTTATCTCACTGCAATTGGGATAACATCTCAAACTGATGCGGCTGACAACTTCCCTGACTTCGAGACTCATTACCAGTAGCTTTGTCTCGACAACTTACTTGTGCTTTCAGTGATTTTTGAGATTAAGTTCTTCGAGAGTAATAGTAAATGGTTGCTTCTACCCCCACGTCACGGAGGTTGCGTGCTAATAGACGTTCAACAGCATACCAGTTGAAATTGGGAGTACCGTAGCCGATGCGTGGCAGGTGAACAGTAGCCCCTAGCTCCAAAGCACGATACGCCAGCGCCTGCAAAGCAGTCTCCAGCGCATTTAGACGGAAGGTCGAAGACTTCCCTTGGCGAACAATTTTCACAGTGCCAGCACCATTTTGACCACGCTGTTTCTTTTTCCCATTAAAACCTTGTACCACCAGCAGGCACACATATCCATCGGTAGATGTTGCAGTTTGCGATGGTAGACGAATCAAGTGTGCACTGCCAAGCTTAAGGTCACCGTTGCGTCCAGCCGATTCATACTGCTTCTGGATCGTAGGCGAGAGTGATGACAGGCTACGGAAGAATCCACGAGGGCACCAGACACCACTGTTGTCGACGCAGTGAACAATAATATGTGGTTTTGGGCATAGAAAGTTGAGAGGTGGCTGGCTGGCATCACCAGACTTGTAGAGTAGTCGACCTGAATTCGTCGAGCCATCTCGTCCGTTGGAAGAACGCGGCGATGACTGCACAGATACATCTCCAGGGTTCACAGCATTGATAACTGTAGAGGTGTAATTGTTGGCTTTCCACTGCGCAAGCTTCTTCTCCAACGCCTTTTGGCGACGTTCTTCTCGTTTACGAGCTTGCTCTGCTTCATTCAGAATTGTTTGCTCCTCATCTTCGTCCTCTTCTTCATCTTCATCTTGTTCATATTTCTTGCGGGATACCTTTGTCTGGCGTTTTGTGCTGCCTGCAGCGTCTTGGCAGAGTTTCTGGAGTATCTCCGCATCTTGTTCCTTAGTACTCACATTTTTTGTGTAATCCTCCCCCTCAAAGTAGTACATGTTATCTTCCTGAAAATCTCCACCAGATTCAAGCAGTTTGTCATTCTTCACAATGGATACTTCATCATCACCGGAACTTGCAATCTCCTCTGCTCGATCAACAGATTTTCTAGCCAGGATGTGTTGGATGTACCCTTCTTCCAGAGGTATCATCAGTGCATCTTCATCTTCACCAGCAGCTCCTTGCATAAGTCGATGAAGTCCAAACTGGATCATATCCAATAAGGTCTTACTGCTGTCTTCATCAGTTTCACCACCGTCGTCGTCAGTCCGACGTGCTAGGTTGCGGATTCGATCAGCCATGCGCATCTTTTTCAGAGTACGCCGATAGATGCTTTCTTCAACTGTGTTTGCGCACAGAAACTTTATCACGTGAATGGGCTTGGTTTGCCCCAACCGGTATGCTCGTGCTATCGCCTGAAGGTCTGTTTGCGGGTTGTAGTCCGAGTCAGCGAAAATGACAGTATCAGCGCTCTGCAAGTTTAATCCCAAACCTCCAGCTCTCGTGGAGATTAAAAACACAAACGTTTCAGGGTCCTTCCGGAAGCGTTCAATGCATTGCCAACGCTCTTTTCCGCGTACAGATCCGTCAATCCGCTCGTACGCAAAGCTTTCGAGCGTGAGAAAGTCTTGAATGATGTCCAAGAAAGGTGGGGACTGGCTGAAAAGCAACACTCGGTGGCCGTCTTGTTTCAGGCGGGGCAAAATCTGATGCAACACGAAGAGCTTGCCGCTGTTTTCATACAAGTGGCTTCCTTCCTCAAATGGCTCCGGTTCAGCACCGGGAAACAGATATGGATGGTTGCATGCTTTCCGCAATTGTGGTAGAATGTTTATCAGCGGGACCCTACAGGAAGGCAAAACAATGTCAGACCAACCATAAAAAGTAAGACAAAGTATAACGTACCTGCTTCCTTGAGCTTTTGCAGCGCCATTCAGCACTTCACTGTTCTTTGCAATAACCTCTTTGTAGTACGCACGCTGCATCGCCGACATTGGTGTATGCACGACCATTTCGGACAATGGGGGCAGTGTAAAAGCCCCCTGAACATCTTGCACTGTACGAAGCAGTAATAACGGAGCCAGTAGTCGGCGCATGAGCTCCTCCGCTTTGTTAAGTCTTTTAGACTTCGTCTGTTGATCCTCATCGAGTCTCTGTGCCTTGGCGGAAAAGTAGTCTTGAAAGGTAGTCTCAAACAACTTCTGGTCGTTGAATAAACTCGGATTGAGGATCGACAGCAACGCAAAGAGCTCTTGCAGGTCGTTCTGAATGGGTGTTCCAGTCAATATAACCATGTGCTTCGACCGCAGTCTGGTCGACACGATTCCATGTAGCTGTCCTTTCGGGTTCTTTAATCGGTGTCCTTCATCCATCACTACCACCTCCCACATTGTTTTGTGAAAGAAGTCGTGATCAAATAGCAGCATTTCATACGACGTCACCACCACTAAAGGCTGGTCCGGTGGGCTTTTCTCAATAGTTCTTTGCGTAGCCTCCCGATCTTTCGCGGGTCCAATGTACATTACTGTCGAGATGCTCGGTGCGAACTGTTCTAACTGTTCCATCCAATTGGGCAAAACACTGAGCGGTGCGACGACCAAGAATCGATCTCCGTCCTCTTTCTTCTGATCTTGATTGGCAGCCACCAGTGCTGTAATGAACGCAATGACCTGCAGCGTCTTACCCAGTCCCATCTCATCCCCAAGAATGGGGTTCAGCCCTTGCTCGTGCTTGCGTAGCAGCCACTGCAGCCCTGTCAACTGGTAGTCGTGCATCGTCACGTTCTCAAGCAACGCTGGCTGGGTCTTGACCCGGTCAGCCAGCGGTGTTGGTTGCTGCCCATGCTGCTCCAGCTTCAGCACAAGCTTGTCCATTTTTTAGTGAGCTACTGTATTGACTTTGGGTTAATGACCATCACTCTCGACGTAAAAACAACAATATGCCAAGGCAGCCAAGAGTGCTGCTGTGTGCGAGCGGCAGTGTCGCGACAGTCAAGGTGCCGGAGATCGCAGTGCGTCTATCGAAGACCGCTGAGGTGGGTGCATCGCAGTGTTGCTGGCGCTTTTAAGACTGATGTTGCTCTGCGAGTGAAGGTGTGCGTGGTGCTGACCAAGTCGGCGGATTTCTTCCTGCAACGCGCCAAGGGCTACAACGAGGAAGCATGGGTGGAGTTCCAAGCTGCAACGCAGATGCTGGATGGAAGTCAAGGTGCAATTACAGTTGTGCGCGATGAGGACGAGTGGGAGGTGTGGAATGCCGTTGGGGATAGCGTGCGCCACATTGAGGTGCGTCGTGAGTGAATTGGGTGGAAGGTTGCAGCTATTCACTGTTATAATGCTGCAGTTAAAGGATTGGGCAGACGTGATGCTGTTGGCACCAATGTCAGCAAATACCCTTGGGAAACTCGCGAATGGCCTGGCGGACAATCTCCTCGTACGTTGTCGAGTAAAACTCTTCTGTAGGGAGTGATACTTGCTGACGATGATGCACCATTTGAACAGACCTGCGTTGCTCGGGCATGGATCATCACCAAGCCGTTCATATACGCGCCAGCAATGAACACAGATATGTGGACCCATCCGATTACAGCTAAACAGCTACGTGTGCTGGATGAATTCGGCTACAAGATGATCCCTCCTGTCGAAAAGAAGCTGGCCTGTGGAGTTGTTGGTGGGATAGTTATTGCCGTTTCTCTATTCACATTTGTTGCAAGTGTCCTTACTCTAATTGTACGCAGGAAACGGAGGTCTCGCAAGGGTAGATAGTATCGTTGCCTTCACTCTCGACCAACTGCACCATGTACCCCTCGCCAACGGGACATAACTTTCCAATACAGGTAGAATGCAATCTACAGCGGCGTCTTGGCTTCGACGTCTTCCATATCGAGGTGGAAGACCTCACTGATAGCCTCGATAGCAGCGTCTTGCACATCCTTGACCGTCGCGTCCGGTCGAATTCGCTCAATACTCGTGACAGCGCGATCATCAATACCACACGGGATGATACGATCAAACCCACGCAAATCCGTCGTGACGTTCAGTGCGAATCCATGCATGGTTACCCAGCGACTGGCATGCGTTCCAACAGCGCAAATCTTGCGCATTTCACGGTCGTAGTTTCCTTTGCAGTGCTCTTCATCACCTGATCCCGGCTTCTCCTCCACCCAGACACCTGTAAGTCCATCCACGCGCTCGCCCTTAATGTCGAACTTTGCTAGTATGCGGATCACAACCTCCTCTACCTGACGGAGATACCAATGCAGATCCTTCTTGTGCTGAGTAAGATCTAAAATCGGGTACACCACCACTTGTCCGGGGCCATGGTACGTCACCTCGCCACCGCGGTCGGTTCGCACCAGCTTAACGTGCTCCTTTTCGGGATCGAACTTGATGTTCTCCATGGTGCCACCTCGACCCAGTGTGTACACACTTGGGTGCTCCAGAATTAATACCACATCTTTCTCCACTGTCTGTCCGCCGCGCATTGCCAGTACGCGCTGCTCAATGAGTTGCTTCTGCCAGTCCCATGCAGTCTCGTACTCGACGCGACCAAGGCGATAAGCGATGCACTTACGCTGAGGCTGAGTGGACAGGAGTCGCGTCGAGCATTTTGCAACCGACAGACATGGCTGCTTTCTGGTGATCGATGACGCCGAGGCCAGAAAGCTCTTCCATCCGTTCCGGACGCTCATGTTGGCACTCCAAGTGCGTCACTTGGTTGAACGCCAAAAGTCATTATTGCGAATGAGTGACTAGATGACGCGCCCAGTCCGTACTTACCACACTAAGTTCGCGCAAAAATGGGCGGAAAGGATGATGGCACCACCTCGCGGGAGCAGCTTCTGGCGCTCGTGCAGCGGCGCGGAGCTGCGCTGCGAGTGCTGACTCTCTTCAAGCCTATTGCAACATCCATCGCGCGTAATATCAGCGCGAAATCTACGTCTTCCAGGGTTTTAGACTTGCTCTGTTCGGCGATAGAGCAACGCCACAAAGACTGGACTCTGACATTAACTGAAGAGCGAAGCGTGAAGCGCCAGCGAGTGAGCAGCAGCAGCAAAAATGGCGCTGTATTTGCAGCCAAGATGGCACAGAGTGTTGTGAAGCTTTACGCGCCTACAGGCGGTGCTACAGCCAAGGCCGAAGGTCCGTTCAAATTTTATCCTGACTGTGGATTTAAATTAAAACTTTTAATCGATACTAACTGTTGGTGATATGCAGAGCTGGCTGATTTGGTGGCGGCGATGGATCTAGGGTGTGTGGCGCTGTATGTGGTGTGTGCATTGGAGCATACTGTCAGACTGGAAGACTTTGTGGTGGATAATCTACTGTATCAATTAGCCAAGAAATATGCCGAGATACCGACGGTGAGTAAAGGAGAGCTAAGTCTATTGATGGCGTAATATTTATTGCTTGTGGCGAAATGTAGATGCAGGAAGCAGCGGCTTGTGTGGCAGCGTGCGTTCACATTCGATTATGGAATGCGCATGCAAAATTGTGCAAAGGAATAGGCGATGAGAAGTCACAGTTTTCAAAAGTGCTGGATGATCAATGTAACAGCAGTAATGCTTGTATGAGCAACGTGGTGCAGCATATCGAGCTTGTGGCATTATTTCCAAAGCCGACAAGTTCCCACACCGCTCAGTTTACCAGGCTGGTGGTGGGTCACACGAATGTGTGTGTTTCAGTGCTATCGGCTGTAAAAAACTACGAGGTACGCATACTAGAAATCTGTCAATGCGGGCTGATTCCCTGACTGACGCTGATTAATGCAGGCGGTGTTGCAAGTAGCAAAGTTGACTTTCGATCCGTGGGTCGCGCATTTACAAACCCAGGATGCAAAGCTAGCGTCTTCGTTCAGCGAACGTACTTTCAGGATACTGTGGAAATTTGCAGCAATAGCAGAAGGTAGCAAACAAAAGACCGACTCATCAAGTGCTGCCCTCCGATTCCGTTCCACAGCGCTGCCATTCCTGCTTAAATGTTCAAACTACACTTCGTCGTACTTCATACAACAGGTGAGCAGTGCTCATCGCCAGTTTGTGAGTCAGGGATATGATTAACAACGTTTCCTCTTTTAACTGTGTTTTGTAGGTTCACCGTGTTGGTGTTCAGCACGAACGCGCAACCAAGAGATCACAGCAAGGACTCAAGGAGCTAAACACGTTTTATGATCGATCTGCGAACATCCTCAGTACGGCATTCCTTAATTCAGCACTCATGTACAGCGTACGTATTGTATTGCCTGAGAATATTATTTTGCAGATTGAAACTAATTCTGCGACTTTTACGTGGCAGTCTGATTGTCTTCAATGGGAATACATCCAATGGCTCGAACATTTCTCTGTGGTTTGCGATTTATCAGGGATGCACTTGAGGAGTGCAATGATTTTGGAACATGCTGTTCAATACTCGCAGCATTTTGGAGATGCTGGAAAGCAGGTCGAGGCGTGCCTATTATTTTCTATTGCAAGTGCTTTATTCAGTGCACTTAGCTCTGAAAATCAAGAAAACTGCTACTTTCCATCGGATCGCCGTGACAACTCTGTCATCGCCAAGAAACTGGATGCTGGTACTGGGAGAATGCTTTGCGATCTCTGTGATGGATCGTCGATCAATTGGGCTGATCAGTGTGAAAAGGTTGCACGAGTTTATCTGAAAAAACTCGAGGCATTGACTCCATTCAGCTTCGTGTCACTAGGACCCGAAGGCTTCCCTGTGTTTGTGCCGTTCATGACCCGTACGTTGAGGAGAAGCGCGTCGAAAGCATTTAATTACGCTATCAATGCTCAGCATTCTGCGAGATATCAGCTGTATCACCAAGTCATCACAAGGTGCGTAATTCTACCTTTCTTGCATGAGAGCTTTGTTTCATTTCCGACTAACATGAATGTCACAGCTTTGATGCAATTAGTGCGGCTTTAAAACATTTGCGTGTTGCAGGTGCAGACTTGGATACACAAATCGTGGAAACCCTGATCCTCGAAGAAGTTCGACTCCATCGAATGGCTGTGATACTTGCGGTGCGTTGCTGTCTGGTAGATCCCACGGCAGAAACCAAACCTGTGCTGCACGTGATATCTCGACACGTATCTTCCGTTCGAGAACTTCTTAATGACGCAACCATGGATGGAAAAATAAGTGAATCGATTCTACAGAGAGTCCTTGGTGATCTGAATTCAATTGCACGCGAATGCTACAATTGTGCTACACGTTGTTGCAAAGCGGGTAATTATCAAGATACGATTTCAGCACTGCTTGGGGCATTCGAACTTGTGGAAAGCTACCTGGAGTACGTCATGTGCAGCAACTACAGTACAGACGGCATGAACAAGGCACATGCTCAACTGAAGGTAGATGCGGTTGCTTCTTTGTTGGCACATTGTTTTCGCGAAGTGGGAGATATGACAAAGTGTCGAGTTTTTACGGGGTATTCTCTCATGTACTGTGGCCATATCCACGAAGAAATCCCTCGAACAAGTGTTGATAAATATGTGTTGTGTACCTTGGAAGAGTTGCAGTTTGTGGGTGAGGATTCAGAATCGTCCCTCATAAACGAGTTTAAGACCTTCTTGGATAACACCACCCATATTTTTAAAGCTCGACAAGTTCCTGAGAACCAAGTTACAAAACTGTGGAGAAGATTTCGGGACGCTTTCAGACTGACATCTACTAAAAGTGTGGTAAGCCTACGAGGCAAGGAGTTTGCTGGTCCAGAAGGTGAAGTTGATACCTCATGGACTCGTGCACATTTGTGTGATGTACTTGAAGAATATTTGACCGGTGAGTTGATGAAAATCAAGACGGGGGCAGAGACAAACGGTGAATTTGACAAAATCCTTTTGGATGTCTCTCATTCTCTGGTAAAGCACAAGCAGATCTATTACTCCTATTACGCTGAACGCAAGTTTAGCAGCACAATCAAGGAGCTCCTACTGGTGCGCGACTCTTTGGCTGTTGCTGCTGAGCATCTCCGTAGTTTTTCTGATGTTGCTGGAGTTGATCTCGGAGGGATTTATGGATGGCGGGGAGTGATAACGATGGAGCTTGCTCTCATGGCTAGCTATGCTGGAGTATCAGATGATGCTGTTGATTTTGGAAGTGTATCGACCAAAGAAGACATCTTGATTAAAGATTTTGAGCGGTGCTTGGAGTACTGGAGTGGAGAAGTTTCTTTCGGATTTCTGTTCGATAAAACATACATGGTGCACTGTTTGACATCCGTGTGCAATGCATTGTCTCTCACATCCTGTTCTCCACTGGAAATATCTGCCCGAAAATTGTTGAAGACGTTCCAGTTGTCTGAAAGCTCTCAAGATGTCATGCCCCCGCCACTGCTTACAGTGCTTGACGTTGGCGCTGAAGGGACTACTTCGAACCTTGACGCAGGAATATTTGCCTCGTCAAAGGAATTGAGTACTGAAGCGAAGCTCTTCGAGGAGGCTGATAGACAGCTGCTTGCTGCACAGAAATGCCATTTCGGTGATATCAGAGATCAAGCATACCAGCATTTATTCAACACCGTCACTATACTTAGTCAAATAAAGCAGGGCGTGAAGAAGGACCAAGCTGTAGCAGTGGCGAAAGCAATAGGGATGCGAGAATTGTTTGTCCACATGATACTATCAGACATTCACTTTCATGAAGGACGAAGCAATTGCGCTATCGCGGAAGTTAAGTCTGCGCTACGGATTTGTTGGAAAATGGCGAAAAAGTTTACCGCCTCGTCGTCACCCTCTGATGCTCAATTCTTCGAGCTACCATCAGAGATCTCAATAACACAGAACCAGCAGCGGAAAGCAACCCATTTGCTCTACTTTATGGCTCTGGAGTGCTCCTCATGGGACCTACTGTTGGCCGCAAAGGTATTGCTGTGTCGGATAGCGTCTTTGTACAGCATGTCTGATCAGCCACACAGGTAAATTTCTACTGTTTTGCCACACTTGCTGGTATAACGCATCTCACTCTTGCTCTTTTATAGGTCTGCAGCTTACTTGACAGAGGCAATGCGCCTGGTAGGAGGGCTCAGCCTACAATTTTTCCGTCGGAGTCCATTTTACGAGTACGCCGAGCTGGAGCGAAAATCAAATCATGTGGAGAAGGCGAAAGTGGCCATATCTCTGCTGAAGACAGGAGAAGCCGTTAGCGATGTAGCTGTTGCGCTCCACCCCTGCCCACATCCTGATGTGGCTCTCGTCGAGCAATATTGTAACGAAATTGTGCAACACGGAGATGTATATCTCAGCGAAGGCAGACAAGAAGAAGCAATGGCGCGTTATACAGAAGCAATTGAGGTGATTGAGGCAAACCAATCTTCCAAAAGATTGGGGAGAGTCAAGGCTCGCTGCCGGCGCAAGTTTACCCGTCTACAAAGCCAAACCATCGATTTTTCGGACGTCACATCCGTGGAGACACTGCTTCGTTCGATGAAGAAACTTAAACGGGAGCTAAAGTCCTGTGGCGTTCATTTGGAGCGAGTGAAATGTATGCTTGAACTTGGGTGTATCAACATGCGATTGTTGCGCTCGGGCTCACCACGAGCATTTACAAGCTTGGATCGAACGATTGCTTCTTTGGAAGAAGCTCTGTTGCTCGGAGACCTCCTAGGGATTCCACACCTAAGACACTTACTGCGGACAGCTCTGGGAGTGGCGTACTTCGCCGAATTTGAAGAAAACGCTTGTGAGGCAGTTGGTTCTGTGGAGAAAGATGAGAGGGCTACTTTTCTTTCTTGGGCGAGCAGCATTTTGATGGCAAATGCTGGAAGTGGTGATTCGTCTGGAATATACCCTGATTCTGTTGAAACAGAGAGGGATACATCCTCACAGAACGCTTTAGTGGAACAGCTTGAGCCGTTGGTTACTAGTTCAAGAACAAGGCAAGAGCTACAGGTAAATCCATCCGATCACCTTGCACGAATGTCCCAGGATATCGCGTGTGAGGTTCAGCAACTGCCAGACAACTGGACTATTGTTTCTTTGATGATAGGCTTATCGTCTGAGCTTGTGATTTCACGTTTTCCGGTACGTAGTTTATTCAGAATTTATTCAGCGCTGGGTGCTTACTTTGTGTCGTGTGGTAGACAAACGGCTCCTCTCCAATCTCATTCCGCTTGCCTCAAGTAGCCTGGGCAAAGCATATTCACGAGATTGATACCATTATTCAAAGTTCCAGGTACACCACTGCAGTCAAACGCACTGGTAACAAACTGTGTAGACTAACATGTGGCTTATCTTACTAGGAACATTCTATCTGGACATACAGCTGAAGAAGCGAGCACATGGAACACTGAGCAAAAGAAAGAATGGTGGAATACCCGCAAATCGCTTGACAAACGCATCGGTGATACAGTTGTCGCGATGCAGGTCGGAATCCAGAGTTCTTTCCTTTCCACTTACAAAAAAACTAACCTGTATGCACTGGTATTTGTAGGAAACGCTCGGGTTTTGGCGATGCTTGCTCGTTGGAGGGTCTAGCACTACTGAAACTCAAGTCATCCAACGCTGCTGGGATCTGCTTACCAACGCTACTACTGGCCGGACCCGGTTATTGAAAAGGAATCAAAGTCTGCTGTGCGCTCTTGCTGATGCCCAGGATTGCCTCACAGACAGAGAGTTGATCGATGGGCTGAAACACATTGGAGCTGAAATGGGGATACCCATAACCAGTTCATTGGCCATTGAGGCACTCCAGGTACTCAGGACAACAAGGAATTGTGCAGAATTTAACTTGCACAAAGTGACTCATTCGAACCTGATCGGGTTGAGCACGAAGAATATCGCCGGAATGAAGGTCGGCGAGGTAAAGCAACACCTTGCTGCTGAGGGACTCAGCACGGCTGGGCTAAAGAAGACTCTTGTTGAACGCCTCCTTGCAGCCCGTGACGCTGCTCTCGCTGCAAAGTTAATATCAAGCACAGAAGGCGGAGCCTCCTCGGAGTTCTCGACGATACTGATCTTGAATCACCAGCTTCAGCAGTTCCCATGGGAAGGCTTGGACGTGATAAGCCTCTGCAACGGCGTGTCTCGTATGCCTTCCCTCGATCTGCTTGTGCAGAACGCCAAGCTTTCGTCAGTGATTCGACGAGACCGAGTAAGATATTTGCTGAACCCTGCTGGAGATCTCAAGTCTACGCAGAATGAGTTGGGGCCGATTTTGATAAAAGGATCGGCAACGTATGGCTGGGAAGGAGTCGTTGGGGAAGTCCCAGACCCTGACAAGCTGAGGTAAGCGTTTTTTATTTCCTAGTGGCGTTACCCTTCGTCAAAGGATCTCACCATTGCTATCGTTGCTATGTCTTACCGCAGAAATTATTTATTGGCCGCAGATCTGTATATTTATTGCGGTCACGGCTCTGGCGAATTGTACTTGCACAGTGACAAAGTGCTTAGCCTGCAGTCCAACTGCAGCGCAGCACTACTCTTCGGTTGCAGCAGTGGACGTCTTGAGCGCGAGGGGATTTTTGGACCAAGTGGCGCTGTCCTGGCTTACTTGCGCACTGGTAGCCCGGCGGTGTTGGCAATGCTCTGGGATATCACCGACCGAGATATCGACCAGCTGAGTGTCAAGGTCCTGCAGGAGTGGCTTTTGTCGGACAATAAGGAGAATTTACCACTGGCGCGGGTACTGCAAAGCTCTCGAGATGTCTGCAAGCTTAAGTACCTGAACGGCCATGCTGCTGTGTGCTACGGACTGCCGTTGTACGTTGCAAAGAGCTGAAGACGGAGCACAACCACTTCAACGTCTCCTGAAGTTACAGCTTGTAACAATAGCCGTACACTACTGCGACCGAAGCTGCAGTTTTTACGTGACGCGCGACATGTTTAACGCTAGTAATGCCGAGTCGACCAATCAGAAATTCCTACTGACGTGGCGCGTAACCGCCATTCGTGACCAGCTGCCCCTGTCTTCGCCACCTCCATCCATCGGTCAATTCTCTTTGGAGCGCAACAGTTTGGAGTAGACAAGATGGTGCTGCTGTGTTCGACACCGCCGTCCCCGCTACCCATTGACGTTGAAGCGACTCGCCCGTTGGTGCAGGAGGTGGCCACTTCCGCGGCGGCTCGAGAGCACATTCGTTCTCTGGCTGGAAGCACCTATGGGCGCTGTGTGCTTGGACTCGGTACGTGCGTTTGTTGGATTGCATTCGAAGTGGGTATTGTGCTGATTTCTCTTGTTCTGTTTAGCTGGGTTCTTGACAATTGCGACCGAGCACCTTGCTGTATTCGTCAAGAATATGTACGGAGATGTTAACGAATCCGACCTCGAGATTGTGCACGATATTTTGCTCCTGCTGGCCGAGTCTGTCGTCGATGAGGACAATGCTACTTTCATCGGTAAGATTTAAGAACACGATTGGTAGTCTTCGCGTACGCTTACTTCTTTTATTTTTTCCCCTTCCAGCGCGAATCGGAGCCCACCCTTTGCTGATGCGTCTGATGGAGCATGAAAACGAAGACATTCAAGAGGTAGACGTCTTCTTTTTATGCGAGGCCGTAATGTCCAGCATCTGAAGCCGGAACGTTGGTTTGTTTAAACAGGCAGCAGCAGAAGTTGTTACGGCGTGCACAAGCAGCCCATCGGCCATCACTTTTCCTCATCGTGTACGTCAAGTTGGAGAGGTGAAGCGCTTGTGGCCACGTGCAGTACCTCTGCCTTTCGACGCTCGCGACAACGTGCCCAAAAATGCTGACGGGTCTCAGAATACTCTGAACGTGCTGATCCGCCAAGTTCCGACGCGTATGACTGGACAAAGAAAAACAGGGTATTTACTCTGGGGCGCAGCTTTCGTGCTCGCGCGTTGGATTCACAAGCACCGCGACCTATTCGTGGGAAAGAGTGTACTGGAAGTTGGCAGCGGTCTTGGACTCGGAGGCATTACAGCGGCACGCTTTGCAAGACAGACTACACTCACGGACTACCAGGCTGATACATGCACGGCTCTCGAGTACAATGTACAGCTCAACAAGCCTTTTACACACGAATTCGATCCGTCAAAGCCTGAAGTGGAAGTGTCATTCCTGGATTGGGACACCACTGAAAGTATTGAGGCTGTGCCGAAGGCTGAAGTGATCATTGCTAGCGACATTATCTGCGAGCCGAGCACAGCTGAAGGTTTCCTACGTGTTGTACGCCACCACGTGTTGACCAACCCCAATTCGGTAGCTTATCTCATGAACGCTAACAGCCACAGTCGCTTCGGTGTCATCCATCTGCATGAGCTTCTGGCTGCGAGCACTGACCTTTCCTACACCATCACACCTGTGGGCGAACTGGCTGACGGCTCAGAGCTTCTCGAGACTGTCAGCGACGCACAAGAGCTATCCTACGAATTCTACGAGATCCGAGCTGCCTCGAACTAGAACAAATACCAATAGAACAAGTTTACCAGACAGTCCCTTCTTCAATTTGTTACTAAACGAGAATGTTGTATGCCACAGGTCCTGTGCAGCGCGAATCAGTTGGAAAGCCGTCGCCGTTTGGATTGGCATTCCCAGTGATACTTGTAGCAACGCAAGAACAGCGTCCCGATCCACACTTGTTGGACTTTGCCTTCTGTAGCTGCTCCTCTCGAGTCTTGAACTGTTGGCCGGGTTGCGGACAGCTGAATGGTAGTCGCATCTGCAATCGCTTCCACATTGGGCTACGCTGACACAACCATTGCTGTGCAGTTGTTAACGCGCAAGAGTTGCAAGTTCGGCAGACCCGATCTGCACCGGTCGCACAAGTCGAAACCTCGTACTCGTCTAAAGTGCATTGAGTACAAGGTGCGCATACACGATCTGTCGTTGGAGAGCAAGCTATTGACACGAATTGGCCAGATCGGCATTCAGTGCACGCTGTACAGCAGGAAAAAGTTAGCTAACGACAAACAATGATGTAAATGCAGACTTACGGTAACAAAGCGTGTCTTGTGTAGATCTGCAAGCTTCAAGCGCGTAGGAATTGCCTGGACACACACTGCAAGTGGCGCACTTCCGGTCTTTTAGATCCGAACACGAGCTTGTAAGATACGATCCTGTTGGACACGTCGAGCAATCTGCTGCTGACACTTGACGAAGCGTGGGAGAACTCACAGCCAAAACAGGATTACCTGCAAAATCCGCCACGAAGGCGCTTCCCATTCCGAGAAACGTGTTTGCTCTAGCGATTCCAATCTTCCCGGTACCAAAACTAGCAAGTGATGTGCTATCAGCACGACCTAGCTGAAGCGTGAGAAATGTGTAGTCAGCTGGAAGACGGTTCAAGTCTCGCAGTGTAGCTCCACTTAGAGGATCTGGTTGTGGTGAAAAGAGACGCGTAGTGGAAGATGAGAGCCTATAGACATCCATTCCTGCAGCAGATTCTGAAAAACCAATTGCTTCGATCTTCACACTAGCAAAATCCACAGCCTCTGAAAAGTGCAGCTTCAGTAATCGACGAGGTAAATCCATACTAAAGCCCAAAAGTGTTGGAGCAATCGTATCAGCTGTGAATTTACTGACAACAAGAGCTGAAGTACTAGGCGTAGCAATGGTCATGGCAGGAGAACAAGCCAAGATGCCACTACTTTGGCAGTTATTTAGAATGTACTGGAAAAGACCTCCACCCACACTCACAAAAGTGGTTGAAACACTTTGAGCAAGGCCAACGACACGTTTAAGTGCATTGAAATCTCCTGCCCCAATGTTAAGCACAATGGTGGTGCCATCCAAACTGTTTGTGGTAGTTTGCTGGGGGTTAAACTTGAAAGTTGGTCCATTTTTCAGCTCACGTTCAGATTGAAGCAGTAATTTGGAGACGTCAAGTGTTGAAGCTTGGACAGAAGCACTTAACTGAAGAGTAAGTGTTCCAAGAGCCATGTCCAGTTCAAACGAGGAGATATGCGGCCCTGGCGCTATTCCAGTTAGAACCACTTCGAGAAGATTGCAGTCTCCAACAACTGCCCCAGTGACATCCGACAACTGCAGCCAGAATGAACGAGGCCGCGGGTCGAAGGTCGGAGGCGTTAAAATCCGAACAAGCACATGCTTAACCTCTGCGTCATTGTTGGCCCAACTGATAACTGTGTCGACAGGTTCATAATCTACACTTGGTGTAGCTGTGCCAGCAACAGTGGTTATAACCACGCGGGCGGGCACAAGAAAGTCGGCAAAGTTTCGTTGAATTGCCACGGATAAAACACCAGATTGGGTGGTACCAACACTAGGACAGAGTTGCAGTCGCGAGCTTATGTTACGTGAGGCAAGAAGAATCAACCCCAACTCTGGAGGATTTAGTGCGGATTCTAATGGTTCTCGAGTGGCGAAATTTACATCTCCAAGAAATACATCAGTTAGGCTAGTGATATCCACGTATGTCGTGCTAGCATGAACCCCATTCATTTGTGCTCCTTTGTTGTTTTTTAACACAAGAGCCACACGACGAGTTGGAAGGCGTGGATCTGGTCGGCTTATGGATCGCACAAGAATTTGCCTATCACTGGTATCCCCCTCTTTCCAGGATAGACTTTGCTCCAACGGTTGATAGTCCACGCCTGCTAGTGCAGTACCGTCCTGAGTAACAACAGTAACAGAACAATCTCCATCGCTGCCCCGACGACGCTGGACTAACACAACAGTAGTTCCACCTGAAATCACTGAGTATTTTGTACTCACACAGTCTGGAAAGCAGTCAGCTTCAAACTGTAGCGTGCCTGACTGCATATCATTAGGGCCAGCAATAGTAATAACTGTCTCGGCAATATCCCCAAGGACCCCCGTACCAATGGAATCACCTTCCTCAGCTTCCAATGCAATTAAACGTAACGAGAAACTTTCGGTTTGTTCGTACAAATTGTCTTCAAACACCTCCAATACAATATTTTGAGTTCGAGAGATGGAATTTACCGGGAAATCGTCACGTTTCCATTCCAGCAGTTTTGTGGCTGGAGATACCACGGCAAAATCATCTGGAGAACATGCACTCTTGCACGCAACGTCAAACCTGACACTTGCAGTAGATGTTGTACCAGCAACCCAAACAACCGGAACTGTCAAGGAATTGCCTTCTGTAATACTCATAGAGTCCTTCGCAAATCTAAAACTACCGGGCAGAACTAGAAAGAATAAAACGATGCATGTTAGCGACAGCATTAATATAAAATACTTAAGACGTACGATTCAATGGGGGGACAAGGATGATCTGCGTCTGGTTTCGATCAAGATTAATATCCGCTCCGACAGCGTCGTGAAGTTTTAACGTAAATGTTTTCGCGGTCTCCTGTGGTTTCCCGTCATTGTAGATCGGCACATAAAGTTCTTTCTCAAAATCTTCTCCATCTTGCCATACGAGGCTAACATTGAAGATTGGTTTAAAGTCTCGTCCTGCAACAGCATTTCCAACCCCAGGAATTGAAGAGACGTAGACAGCAGCTCGTCCATTAAACCCGAGACTGCGTTGTACTGTAATGTACGCAACACCAAAGTCTTCCGTGGTAGAATACACAGCCTGTGTAAACTGGAACCTGCCATTAGCAGCAATTGTAACTCCTCCAAGAGTATTAAACACGACCAACAAGAGCTCAAGAAGCGTTAACCAGACGTTTTGACCACGTCGTAGGATCTCCATGTTCAATTGGAACGGATATTTGAAATAGCTAGTCGAAACCGACGCCTCAATGAAGAAATTCTCCCAGACGACCTAGAACATGAAGACGGTGGCTTGATAAACTCAGTGTAGTGTCTTTTAATTAATCTCGAAATTGCAGCATGGGGAAGGTTTCAGTATCTCAAATGCCTCAAGATGCTCCTGGAAATGCCTCTCGCGAAGTATTCCAAGGTCTTTTCAAGGATCTAGGTAAACAAGCGATGGCACTTGAAGCCATTTTACGCGCTGTTTGCGGTCGTGTGGATAAAATGGAGAACTGGCTGACAGAAGTAAGTTTTGGCATGACCGAGCTGGATCAAAAGCTTCGAAACATTGCACACAATATCGACGGTACTGCTGCAGTTGACGATGAAACTCAAGGACCTCATCGATGGGCGATGCCTACTACTGACGACGTTAAACCATTGGCACCCACAGTAAGTAAGAAGCTAGGGGCTGACAAGAAGACTGTACGTGTAACTGGAATGGCCGCTGCAATCCTGGATCGATTAGCCACTGCAAGTGCGAGCACTCCAGTCCAAGTTGTAGAAACGGAAAAAAGTGAGAAAAATATCACAAAGAAGAAAAGTAAAGAGAAGAAACACGGTGCCAAAAAGGTGAAGGCCAATGGACTCCCAGATGTACCAGCAACTCCTTCGCCTGCAGTGATTGAAGTGGTCCCACCACCAGCAATTCCACTACCTGCACCAGTGGTTGAAGCTAAATCAACTCTAGTTCAGAATGTCGAGGCACTGAAGAGCTCAATGACTAGTGACAAAGTATCAGAAGCTAAAGTTCTTCCAGTTGAGCAGAAAAAACAAGAGGAAGTCCAAGCTTCAGAAGTATCAGTGGCCGAGGGAACACTAACACCACTGAATCAAGAAAGTGCCATAAATGGCGAAGCTGATCTCAGTCAAGAATCGGTTGAGATGGAGCCTGAAATATCGGTGCAACCTGCATTATCACAGATCGACCAGACAAAGGAAATTCTGCTAAATCCGCTATCTATTGACACAGAACCAAAGGAAAAATGGTCAGCACCAACGAGGTCTATCACAAGTATTTTGCCTACTGTTCAAGTAGAACAAACTACCCAACCATTCGTGCTGAAGGGGTCCGCCAAACCTACTCCAGTAGTGACAACCCCTATCAGTAGTCCTTTGGTTCCAACAACTACCATTCCAGACCCTCAACCTGTTCAACTCCCTGTATCCACAGATCCGCCAACGATGACTGAAGAAGGCCCCATGTCGGAAACTTTCCAGAGGACTCAATTAGAAAAATCGCCTCATGAGAGTAGCCCAACAATATCTCCAAGAGATACGAATGAACCACTGCCACAGGCTGCAACTGTACTGGAAGTACATGAGCCACATATACCCAGTAGCTCACGCACTAACTCCACTACAAAGGAGTCTACAATGAAAGAAACCGAACAACTGAGACCGATCACAGAACCACTGCTCCATCCGGAATCCCAGCCAGCTCGACCTGTCCTACCCGTTGTTACCCCTACAATAAGTCCTCCACCAGATCTACCGACGACAGTACCGACCGAAATTATCCCGGTGAAGCAGGCTTCGCCTCCGCTTTTAAACAACCAGCCGATAACAGTGGCTCAACCTGCTACAGTCACCCACAAAGTGATCAGGACTGACGGGGCCCCTATTCGTGCGAAAGCAGCGCCACAGCACAAAGAACCGTTATCTCCTCAATCTTCCGAAGCTGCAGAACCCGCAGTTGATCCGTTGTTGCCTCACCGTAGCTCCGTTCATCGAAGGTCTTCGAAAATGATCCAAAGACCAAGTTTCACGAAGAAAACGGAACATGGGGCTGACAATGATGCCGCTCACAGGTTGTCCGTGAGAATGCGAGGGTCTAACTCAAGACGAGCCTCCCTTGTTCCACAAGTCGTCGAATGTAATCCGGCACCTGAAGCGGTACATCTACCAGCTCAAGAACCATCTCAACCTCAAAAACCAGTTCAAACAGCACCAGTAGTCGTCCAGTCGATTCCTCAAACACCAGTACTGAGTAGCGTTGATTCTCCAGTGGACTCTATTGAGCAGGGAGAAAGCAGTGAAAATGGCAGTGAATCATCGTCCGGAGGGTCTGAAGCTTCGAGTGGTGATGAAGAGCGAGAAGAAGAAGAAGACGAAGAAGCCAGAGCTGCCGTTGAGGAGATCTCCAAGACGATGACTGCCCTTAACAAGCTGAAACGTGCTCAGATGCTTTCACCTGAAGAGGAACATGAGCTCAAGGAGCGAGCTCACAAGAAATGGTATCAACTTAAGGGTCACATCAAGGAGAAGCAGAAGAAAGATGTAACCAACATTCTCCTCAAGCGGAAGAAGAATGTCTTCACTGTTTCATCAAGAATCGAGTTGTTGGAGGAGAAATCTAGAGAGATTTTTGCAGCTCTAAAGCAGATCACGCACGATATTCGCGATAAGAATGACCGATCCGCGCACGATACACTTCGCCGACGTGTTGCAGATATCGAGCAAAGTCTGCTAAGCATCGACTCAAGAATTGCATCGCTATCTGCTCCTGCTGTTGAGAAGGTGAGCGATTTGGAGAATGAAGTCGTCTCTCTTCGATCTGCAGTGCAACTTCAGCTCACTGTGGCTCAGAGTGAAGCCGCCGCTAGGCATTCGCTGCTTGAGGAAGCTTTGGCGAGTCAGAGAACACTAATTGAAACAATGGCACAAGATGTTCCGGCCCAGCTAAACGCCCAAGCTGAACTCTTCTTGGAAAAGCTGAAGCAGCAGCCTGACTACAATGTTGCTATTGAGAATCTCAAGCGAAGTTTACGGCGAAAGGCCGACTTGAAGCTGCTAAAAGAGTGCGTTCATGTCATTTTATGGTAGATGCAATTCTGACTAACATCGCTGGTATTTGTAGATTGGAAGCTCGATTGCTCGGGTTGAATGCAGAGAACGAAGATTGTCTAGTACGTTGCTTGTCTTGCCATAAAGAGGTTACACACCCGTACAATGAAGATGCGCAAGATGATGAGCCAGAGTCGAATGGATCTGGTTCTCAATTGCGAAAAGTGAATCCTGGCCCGTCATCTGCTCGCATCTACCGTTCCAATGTTCCGTTCAACGCTCAAGTTCTAGTTCAGGAATCCATTCTGGACGAATCGTCAGCAGATGCGGCATTCTCTCTTCAGCAGCTTTTCACTTCTCCACAACCATTGCAACATCAATCTGCTGGTGATTCTTACGCTAGTGAGAAAGCTCCTGTTGTACGAGTTCCAAATGTGAAAATATCGATACCACCAGCAGAAATCAATTTGAAAAAAGTTCTCAAGACACCTCAAGCTTCTCCGCTCAGGTACGAAGGTATCACTGCAGAAGTGATGTGGACCGGTTCTAACTGTGATATTGTCGGCTACAGCCTTATGAACGTCACTGCGACGAGGGCCATTTTTTCTCCTGATAGGCCGATCAGTGCACCAGTCATCGCACCAAGGAAAAAATCAGCAGCAACTCGAACAAAGTCTCTGCTCAAATCTCTAACTTCGCAACCAGAACCTCCTCAATAGGGCTACGAAGATAAAAGAATAGTGTCATAAGATAACTTGACATCAATGTGCCTCACCTTCGATTCGAAAAAAAAAGATAGTCGTTATTCATTTATGACCGTTGCTACTTTTGATATGAAGCAATCGTCTGCAAAACCAGTTCTTCTTATCACGTCCTTGACCTTGTGGCAGATCGTCCAGTTAATGTGACAGTGATTGTTAAGGTTTATTTCTCTATCGTTGTTTTTAGTTGACCAACCTCATCACTTTCATATTCATCGGTGTAACACGTCGACAATAAAAAAAAATCGCGCCAAGACTCGACCGGCAATGAGCCGACTCATAACTTTGACATGAAGAGAGAGACGCAATAATTCATGAGATTTTCAAGACGGTCACCTCCAGCCGAAGACGTGAGCTTAACGAGCGAGGGCACAATATATCATATCATTCTTGTTGTCTCAGCTTGTGTTTGGCTATCTTTATTTGAGCGTTAGGATACTGCGTGTTGTTAAAACTACAGAGGGGGTTGTCACCTACGAGGTTACCAAGTTCTCCGTGGGAAACAAGTGTGTTGAATATTCATCTATTGCGGTTCCTCGCTCCTCTGTCTGCAAATTTCACATGTACTAATGTTCTGCTCAAAACGAACATTCTTACTGTTTCATCTACGTGTAGAACTTTGGTTATTGGGGGAGCAATCTTCACAGCGGCAAAAAAAACACCGGCACTATAAACTCCCCAATCGTGGATGTCTCATTTAAAAAGTAAAAGTTCATTTATGATCGTCGCTGCTTTTGATATGAAGCAATCGTCTGCAAAGACCTGTTCTCCTTAAGTTTTCACAATTTGTGTCAGGAGTAAGGATGTCAAACATCCTATCCCGACTTTCCAGTTGACGTGACGGTGGTCGTCCATGACGTTGACGTATCTTCGTCGCTGTGCTCAATCTTGGACCAAGGGTTTTGTGAGACTGGTGTGAAAGCGCAGCAATGACTCGCGTCTCCTTGATTAACTGAGTATTTCGCATTGAAGCTGCTGCAACAATAGGGTCCACATGACATTGGCTTTCGTGTTCTGTAAAGTAATAACCGGGGCGTAATGCTGGAAACAAACCCTTTGCTCTAGAATCGAGTGAGAGTAATCCAAACGACCCAGAAGAAAGCCCTAGCGATTTCTTTGGAGGTGGAGTTGGCCCCACCGTCGCCAAAGGGATTGATCCCTTATTGTTGCAAATTTGTCGAGAGTTTTGAGGCAATTCACGATCTCGCAAATAGTGTTGCAGTTCCATTTTCATTGGTGTTTTCTCAGGCGATTTCATGTTTCTTGTTGGTTTGATTTGTTTCAAAGGAGACACACTTCGAGAAGATACTTCGTCGGACTTCTCTTTAGGCGCTGTGGATTCTGCAAACCGCGTCAACACTGCCGTGCTTTCAGTTCTTCGATCACGCTGCGTTACCATTGCTGCTCGAACCGTCTGAAGACCTCCACGTCCAAACAGAATTCCAGTCAAGTCTTGATGGCGAGAATATAATGCTACGGTGAAAGCGTTCACTACAGGAGAGTCAGCAACGACATATTCACCACCAAGTGCGGTATCGGTGTCCGATAAATCAGATTCTGCGAACATAATCGTACTCGGACCAAGTGTTGCCACCTTTGTATCCAGTTCGAGCTTTGGACCAGGGTCGCGCTGAGCTGGTTTTCGTGGTCGTTTTCGTTGTAGTGTAATGTAATCGTGCACAACGCAAAAACCACTTTCAATAATGAGAAGAGTGCCTCGCTGTGTGTTGGCTCCAAAAACAACTACAAACAAAAGGTTAGTTTAAGTGCCGCAATAGAGGTTATCGTATAAACATAACAGCGTTCACTACCGTCGTTGCGCTTGAAGCTACAATCGTTCGCAGAATAGTACATCGAGCATAGTTGTTCTGGCTCAAGTGGAGACGCAGCGTCAAACGCACGTTTTATAGTTGTCAGCTTCGATTTGAGATGTTCTCGCACAGGCCAAGACTGCAAGAATAAATCTTTTGGAACTCGAAGAAGCTTTGTGTTGTTGTTCGATACAATAGCATCAGTTAAGCGTGTGCTGGTACTCAACAGGAGCTCGACTTCCCCAAATGAATCCCCACTTTTCATCACACGAACAGAAACTCGACCTCTGCCTTCGCCTAAGCCAGGATTAGCCAAAATTTGAAGATGAAATGCAACCTGCTGGATGATGACTGAGCCACTGATAATGAGATAACATTGATCCAGTACGTCGTCGCCCTGTTTAAAAACGCTTGAGTCTTGTGACACAGCTTCCACTGAGCAATATTTGCACATTTCAAGACATTGCTGACTCGGAATATCCTTGAATAATGGCAGTTGATGCACCATTGAAAACGTTACTTGAGTGCGATGATAAAAACGGCCTTGAAGCACAGAAGTCAATGGACGTCGAACACGAATTATTTGAAACACGGCAGCTTTCCAGCGCTCAATTGCAGACCTAAATCATACATACAATCAGATTTATTTAGCACTGAAATTTGGTATTGATCTCTACAAACTTACCTACTGTAGCTCCCCTGATCTTTCGCTTTCTGAGCAAGGCAAAACCTGCTGCTGTGTGTAAAGTATTCCCATAAGGAGAATATAGACAGGTAGGCAGAAAGCGATAAGTACATCAGCTTCACGGATTCGTCGTTTTGTGCATTTGCAATGGCTACTGCTGTTGTCAGTCGTTCCGTAGTGGAGGTGATCCCTCCGAGAAGAAACTCTTCTCCGAAGATATCACCTTCGAATAGATCGATGGACCAGAAATCGTTTGCCTTGACAGGTAACGTTGCTTTTGCCTTCGTTGGGGTGTGCTCTTGTCCACTTGACCTGCATAGCAAAAAATCGAAATGTTAGTTTTAGAAAGCAAGAACTTCGGAAGTACGTGTAAATAGAGCAAAGCACAGTGAAATACGATACATACAAACGCACTCGACCGGAAAGGATGAAATATAGCGCAGTTCCATCTTCGCCTTGTCTGTAAACTGAAAAACAACCTGTTAGCTTAAGCAATTTACTCCAACCCGTCATATAAAGCTTTCTACCTGTGTCTCCAGCACTCACATTAAGATATTTCAGAGCTTTAGCAGCTTGAACGACTTGGTCTGTTTTCATTCCTTTTGCAATACCCATTCTTTCAATGATATGGCAGCGTGTTTTTAATACGGAAGCAGTCCTTATCTCTTCATTGCTCCTCTGATCGTGAATGGTTTCGCTGATATTACAATGAATAGTCACAGCACAGCCAATTTCCATAAACCTCGTCAATTCCATCTTCTTCTCTGGATCTATTAAGCTTGTGTCGGCTCTGTCACTCCATAAAACCCCAAGTCGACAATTTGACGTAGTAATAGCTGTCTCGGGATACACACTATGCGACGAAAGTTGGTTTCCGACTTGAAGGCGGCGGCTAGTTGCCTTCCGAAGATGTGAATTCAACTTGGAGCTACGATTCCTTGTGGAACACTCTTCTATCTGCAGGACTTCAAGAGATCCATATCGACCGAAGCCATCCCCATTTTCCAAATCTTGCACATATTTGTACTCACGTCCAAAAAAATCGTCATCTACAGGCTTGGTGAATGTAAATACTGCATGCTCTGGGCTGCTCAAGGTTACTTCTTGAGCAAAGAAATCTTCTGTAGCTTCCCTGACCAGCCTCGGCCCATCTTGTGACCCACCCTTCAAACGATTTGAAGTCTTAGGCTCTCGGTTGTTGAATGCTACAGGACACCGCAAAGTCCGCACGCTTCCTTCCAAGATAATAAAAACACAGCCTTTCGTGTATTCACCTGCTTCAAAGAGAAAGTAATGAGCAGGCACGCTGACTACCAGCATCCGATCAATCATTGCTCGTAATTTTGGTCGGGGAATGCCAAATACAACAGGGCAGCGGAGAATAAGCCGCTCAAAGTCATTCAACGCTTGGCGTTTTCGCAAATTTGAAACTTGGACTTGTGGGGTGGATCGAGCAGACCGAAACACATGCTGCAATGCACGCACGGGACGAAATACGAGATATCTGGCGATTGTTGAGAAATATAGCTTTGTCACGGAATCAGGAATACTCAGGATATTGACCATTGCTCCTCCAGAATCTGGAGCAGCATACGCAATGTAGCTGTAAGCGCTGGTCGAATTCAATAGTAATGGCAGTAGGCCAAAAGCATTACCGGGGCTGAGGACCCCGACGGGCTGCACAAAATTATTGACACTGGTCGGACGATTTGAGCTAGAGCCAGAGAGAAGCAGATCGAGATTTCTTGAATCTACAGTAGAAATACTTGCCTCTTTGTTAGGCTGTGTACTTTGCACGCTGTGGAAATCACTGTGATCTGGAGTTTTTAAAATAACGATACGTCCATCCAGCACAATCCTGAAGTCCTTCAATTCCTTTCCTTGCTCTTGGACGCATACCAGCACTTTTGGGGTTGTAACATACTTTTTGAGTGTTGCATGACGGCAGATCTCGCGGACAATGGTTGGTGGGAATTGACCAAATAGCAGCTTCGTCGACGAACGACTTGTCAAATACGCTCCCAGATAGCTTATTTGTCCACACGTGCGATCACGAGGGTCTGACGATAAAATTGCGTACGCACGAGTAGTTTCCAATCGTATTGAGTCCAAATAGCAAGATCGAACAGATAAAAAATCGATAATCGACACACTTACAACGTAACATGCGGAGGAACTGGATCTGGGAACCGAAAGAATTGCTCCATCCGCAGCCGCACACTCAAAAATCACCGATGGCCTGGATAAATGCGCTTCTCCAAACGAATCACCATCAACAAGTGTGCAGATGTGAGTAGTCGAAGTTACACTGGGAGTTTGATAGTGTGTTTCGTTGCAGCAAACGCAGCCATCAGAATTATTGTCAAATGTCTTGGGAGTTGACCGTACATCATTGAAACCTCTCGTGTTGTTTTCCCGCCCCTCAGATGCCTTGAAAAGTCTTTCTTCTGTTGTCTCGAAAAGATGGACACAGCACTTCCCACTTAAAATGAAATACAGTCTCGGCACATTATCCATCATAGGATACAGTTTTTCCCCTGCGTTGAATGTATGAAGCTGGAGTTTCTGAGCGAGACGGAGCAGAGTCTCATGTGGTAGGGTACGAACACACTCATAGCGATAGAGGAACCGCTTCACCACACGTGCGGATTCCCTATCCAGCAGCGCCTCCGAGTCAAGAAGTAGGGGAGCTCCAGGTGTAGTCGTCTTCTTAAAAAAGTGACTAACATCGCTGAGAACATTCACCTCTGACTCAACATTAAAGCGAGCGATACGAAGGTAATCTGCCTTCGTCACGAAAGCAACCACTACAGTTTTAAAATGGCGTGTTAGCATAGACCACAGCCACTGTAGTGTAAATAAAGATATACTAAGCTTCTTACACGTCGTCGTTTGAGCCATAGCTGTTGTTTTCCGAGCAATTGCACCTGTAATGATATCCTGCCAGTTTAATTCATGCTGTTAATGCAAACGCTGATGGCGTATGTTCTAAATCTCAAACCTCGCCACAGGTAGACCCAGGGTTGCAAGTGTCCACACATTCGTCAAACTTGTGTAGTACGTCGCCCCTGTTCGTAGTTGGCTCTGTGCCAGCAGACTGTTGGTGGGAAAACAGTAACAACGATCCACGAACCACAAGGAAGTGTTCGCTCGCTTCCTCTATTGCATCTCCCTGATAAAATAAAATCTCCCCATCATGAATTACGCGGAAGTGTAAAGCTCTCGCTAGAGCTACCAACAAAAGGTGAACCTCAGAATATTAACAGTATCAACATCGACATATTAACTCCATACCATCAGTAGAAGCAGATGACAAGCCGTTGTTAAATCTGCATCTGCTCAGTATCCCCGCCTGTTGTACAACAAAAGGATCACTCAGCTCTACGGTAATAAACACGAAGAATCGAATCGCACCAGCAACTTAATGTCCACTTCAGATCGACAATGAATCCTGCGCAAAGTCACCCACTCTGTTACGTTGTTGAAACCTTTAAGTACTCCGTTCCGTACGGTTTGGCAATGATTTGACGCAATAGTTCCTCTTTTTTCCTGTTACAGCAGTCACTGCGCTGAAAAGGGAACCCGTCGCTGGACAAGTCCATCTTCTGGGTAGTAGAAGGTTCTATAGTACGCTTAGAGCGCAGCAGACGCAGCACAAGAGCCGCCGCACGCAGCTTCCTCCAGTGCGCAGCCATATCGATACCACTTCAAGTTCTCGTGTATGGTTTCTACCAATTGAAAGCCAGGATGTGCAGCATAGACTACTCGGATTGGTCAATTTCTCTTCATAACTGTTGGCTGACCGAACACGCAGAGCCGTTTCGCGTGAATACAAAACGCAAGAGGTTTTTCCTGGCAGCCACTCGGTTGGGCGCATTGGCGGAATATCCCGGCGTCAAGCAGGCCACCACCTCTCTCTGTTCCTACCCCCTCTTCAACCATGTGCGGCATCATTGCGTTGATGCTTGCTAACAAGTACGAGCACTGTAACCAAGGTCTCTACGATGGACTTACTGTGTTGCAGCACCGCGGACAAGGTGCGTCACAAATTGAAATGTATGATCTGATACTGTCGGTTTACTCATTAGCGCTACCTTTATACATCTTGATGAAGACGCTGCTGGTATTATGACGTGCGAGAAGAAGCGCCTGTTCCTGCGCAAGGACAACGGCCTCGTTCGCGATGTGTTCAAGCAGAATCACATGCTGAACCTGCGCGGTAACATGGGCATTGGCCACTGCCGCTACCCGACGGCCGGTTCCAGTTCCAGCTCAGAGGCGCAGCCTTTCTACACCAACTCGCCTTACGGTGTTTCGCTTGCGCACAACGGCAACCTCACTAACTCTCACGAGCTCGTGGACCAGCTGGCCAACACCAACTTCCGCCACGTTAACACGGACTCGGACTCGGAGCTGCTGCTCAACATCCTGGCTGACGAGCTGCTGAAGCGTGTGGACCAGCCTCTTGACACTGACATGGTTCTGGATGCTGTCACGGGTGTCTTCAAGCGCTGCCGTGGCGGCTACTCGGCTGTTGTGCTCATCAACGGCTTCGGCATTGTCGCTTTCCGTGACCCGCACGGAATTCGTCCCCTTGTGTATGGCACCCGCAAAAATCAGCATGGCACTGACTACGTTGTGGCCTCGGAGAGTGTCGCCATCGACACGCTTGAGTTCAAGACGGAGCGTGATTTCGCCCCAGGTGAGGCCATGGTCATCAAGCAGAGTGGCGAAATGACTACCCGCAAGTGCGTACCCGACGCTAAGCTGTCGCCGTGCATCTTCGAGCACGTGTACTTCGCCCGTCCCGACTCTTTCATTGACGGTGTGTCAGTCTACCAGGCGCGTCGTAACATGGGCTCCAAGCTCGCTGAGAAGATCTTGCGTGAACGCCCCGACCACGGTATTGACGTGGTCATCCCCATCCCTGACACAAGCCGTACGTCGGCGCTTGAGGCTTCGCAGCGCCTCAACCTACCTTACCGCGAGGGGTTCGTCAAGAACCGCTACATTGCACGAACTTTTATCATGCCCGGTCAGGTTGCTCGTAAGAAGACGGTGCGTATGAAATTGAACGCTATCCGCTCGGAGTTCGAGGGTAAGGTTGTGCTGCTTGTGGACGACTCTATCGTGCGTGGCACCACGTCGCGACAGATTGTGCAAATTGCGCGCGAGAACGGTGCTAAGGCTGTGTACTTTGCCTCTGCTGCGCCTGCTATTCGCCATCCCAATGTATACGGCATTGATATGCCCACGACGGAGGAGCTCATTGCATTCAACAAGACTGAGGCGCAAGTGGCTAAGGAGATTGGCTGCGAGTGGATGATTTTCCAGGAGTTGAAGGACTTGGAGGACTCCGTGCGGCAGGAGAACTCGTCACTCGAAGAATTCGACTCGTCGTGTTTCAACGGCAAGTACGTCACGGGCGATGTGGATCAGACTTACTTCGAGCGGTTGCACGCTGAGCGCTGCGATGCCCGTATGCAGGCTAAGAACATGGGGTTCACTCCGTTCAACCGCACGATCTCCACCCCGCAGTCTGATGAGAGCATCGACATGTACAACGCTCCGCAGTAAGATGGGACTCCTGCTACTGTACGAACATCGACGTCAAGTCATCGCATTACAAGCAGGCCTCCGAAGCTGAACGAGTCCTTGTAAAAGGTGTTGGCTTCTTCACATCGGGATCCTTTGAATCCCTTCTTCTGTAGACTCTACAGTTCATAGAGCAAGAAATGAATGTTTCTTTCTACCGATCAAACCGCAATGCAGTGGGAAAGCATACAAACACACAAATCGCTCTCCCTCAATGCAATAAAACAAGACAAATAGAGCAGAAATGGTGCCGAAAGCTGCACTGCACTTCCTCCACATTCTGAGATTGTACGCCGGACTGAAGATATCCGTCGATTCATGTTATCCATCTACTGGAACGGCACGTTGTTCTGCGCAAAATATGATTGCAGAGACGTCAGAGTTTCCGGCGTGGGCAGTTTTGTCTGAGCATATGCCAAATGCTAGAAATCACAACAATAACAGTTAGACGATACACGTTGACCCATCTCACAAAACGAGCAATAACTTACTACTCCAGGTTTCGCAGCTGACAACTTTGCGACCGATTCGGCGAGATAACGAGTCGGCGCAGGGTATTCCTGCAAATGATCAAGCGAGACCACTGACGCGAAGAACAGCTTCGCGTAACCAGCTTCGTATCCCGTCTGTTCCAGCTCCAATAACGATTCATCCTCATCCTTGACTACAGCACCACTTTCTCCAGCTTCTTCAAGAATCTTAACCGCTGCTACCAGCATTTCCGTCCATACATCCAAGTCGGAGACACAAAGGTCCGTCTCGCACATCATTCGTGTTACGCCGATGACACAAGCTTTTTGCTCTGCAGGGCCACGCCCACGCGCATTGCACGGCAGCCACACCGACTTGATGAACATGGTAGACATTCCCTTTTGTAGCGCTTCTAGAGACGCCAGGAACGTGTCTGGGCCCAGCTTACCAATAAGTACGGACACCGTATAGATGAGTTCTTTCGTGTAGCCAATGGAGTTGCGTCCAGTCATGCGGGTTTGCAGTCGTATCATGAGAATCTTCACAATTTCATTCAGGAAACTTGCGTAAGCTTCACGCGGCATGAACGCAAACAGTCCCCGAAGAAGGGAAAAGGCGTTCGCCTCCGTAGAACGGGACGAAATCAGTTTCTGGAAAACACCGAGGATTCCCTGCACAGATTGAGCAACGTCGTTCGGAGCCTTGCGCATATATGCCTCGATGAGCTTCACAATAGCCGGCACGTTGCTAACTCGTTCCCACAAAGTAGGGTTCAGCAGCACGGGGAACATACTCTTGTATGCATCTGAGACACCGCTTGGTCGGAGCTCCAGCATCTGGGCCAGTACCTGGTAAACGTAAGGTGACAATGCCTCCACGTCGTTTGTCAACACTTTTTGGAACGGCGGGAATAGTAGCTCTTCAAAACGCTCGGTCGCAGCAGGGTTCGTCTTGCACACATTGAGAATCAACACCGAGAGCGACTCGAACAGGTAGTGACTGAAGGACGGGTTACTCGGGTTAGCGCAAATCCGGTTCAGGATGTTAGTGAGCTTGCTGACAGCCATATCCGTCAGAGGCAATATGTCTTCCTTCGCCACGTTCATCACTCTCATAACCACCTTCATTAGATAGTCATTTTCCGGGTAGTTGGGCTGTTCGAGGATGTTGAAGACGTGTTCCAGCAGCTTACCCAAGTATGGTGCAAGACGCTCCTTGGAGAAACGTAGCGTGCCAGTTGGTTCCTTAACTGTAAGGAGACGCTCCAGGCAGGCAGCAGCATACGTGTGCACAACAAACTGCGACGGGTCCATGCAGTTCATCAGAAGAGGGAAGAGCTGAACCATGACGTCAACCGGCATCTGCGTGCGGAACGTGGAAACAAACTTAATTGCATCAGCCTTCAAAATGAGAGAGGCTTGATTGGGGGCGGACAGCTCTGGAAGCACCTCGGCCATAAAAAAATCCATGAGAGGCACTCGGCTGTTCACCTCGGACACGCCACGTAGGCGGGACTGCTTAATCGCGGAAATGGCAATCACAAGGTTGATCGACACGTCCTTCATCGCCCAATTACGCGCAGGATCCGCCTTGTATTGCTGCAAATGTGTCTGAATCGTGCTCATGCAGATTTGTGTCACGGCCTCATCAAAGTTTCCCAGCAAACCGCGCACCAAGTCGCGAGCAGCACTACGACGACTATCGCCATCAGATCCTTCAATGTCGCGGCGAATGTAATCCATCGGGTTGTCCTCAAAGAGCTCTTCGTCAGACGACCGTAGCTGCAGGTTAGTGACTACAATGCCACATAGCTCCGTTAGCACCTGTGGGGACTCGAAGAGTCCACGGTGGAACGAGCGCGACGCCACTGACGTCAGGAACTTCATACACTTGGCCGCCAGCTCATCGTGCTTGGGGAAAAGTGTAATGCGGTTAGCCAAAAGGTTCCAAATGACCTCGGTAAACTTCTGGAGGAAGGGTTTAAACTCCTCGTCATACTTTTCCGCGTACAGGTTAATGTTCTCCACAATGGCCACTAACAGTCGGTCAATCGGACCTGGTTCATCCTCATTGTCAGCGTCCACTAGCGCCGGGTTCTCGTAGCTGAAATAGCTCAAAAATTCGGCCATCCACTCGGAAATGTGATCCTCGAAGTACTCCGGCAGATCCTGCCAGTTGAGTGAGTAGAAGATACGACTCATGTATCGCAATCCTGCCATCATCTGAGCCTGTTGAGCAGCAGCAACTCCAGGGGCACGCAGTGCAACGCCCGTTTCCTTGTAAAACACAAGGAGTGGCTCCTGGAAGGCTCCCAGACAGTGCTTGAGCTCCCGGAAGAGGTCATCAGACTTGAATACGTTGCGGAAGCGCTTGAAGATGGTGTTAGCAGTCATAAGCACACCATTGCGCACTTGCCAGTCCTGTTCCGTCTGTAACTTCTGCACCAATTGAGCCAGAAGATCCGTCCATTGGGCAGGAAAATCGTACTCTCCGATGGTCGTCAGAGCCTCGATAAGCTGCTTCTGCAGGGTTTCGGGCATGCGGCACATAAGTTCCACGAGGTGTTGCTTGACCAGATTCTTCTCGTTCTGAGGCACACAGCCTTGCTTCTCCGGGTCCCAGTTGTGTTTGATGAAGTTCTTGAAAAGCAGAGCAGCGGCCAGACGCACTTCCTGCTTCTCAGTCGAACTCTCGAGCACCTGAAGAAGCAACAAGACGTAGTTGGGCTGCGCAGACAGCGTGTTCAGGTACGCCTCGGCGCCCTTCCGCGTCTCTGCGAAGGGAGACAGCGTCCCCTCCAGCGACTGACGCAGCATTTGCATATTGGGCTCCGCCATATCTTCCCTCAGTGCGGAATCGCTACTTTGCTTTTGGATTGAAAAAAAGTGGTTGGTACCTTCTCGAAGCCGAAATTTGTGTTTACCACACCAATACGTACTTACAATGAGGGATTTTACACATAATATTAAGGGGCTTCAGAGTTGAAGCAGTGCGCGCTTTTTGACATAAAGAAGTAAAAAGTCTGTCTCTCTCCGATTGGCTACTTTTTCATTTACCGTGAAGCCCCCCCCCTCGTCCGAAGTGCCAACAACGCTAATAAATACCGCTGCCGAAGGTGTCGCGTCGGCAGCGCGCCGTGCGCAGCTTACGACGCGGAATCCGAGTTACTCGCTGAATGTGCTGAGTGGTTTTTCGACGAGGAAGACCCAGCCCCGCTCCATGATGACGATGATTTAGTGATGCAGTTCATTGAGGCCTACTGGATGATCAACAGGTCGCTACCTGAACACGCGCGAACCAGTGCCTCGTGCTCCTGATGCGCTGGACTATTGGCTCAATAAGCTCGATGATAAGAGGTTTAAAGAAGACTTTCGAGTTACGAGGTTGCAGTTCACGCAAATTATGGAGTTGATTCAGAATAATCCGGTCTTCTACAACGAGTCTAACAATCTTCAGACACGTGTATGGTGCCATTTGTTGGTTTCTCTGTATTCATTTGGATGTGATCGCAATGTGGCTTCCTTGGAAAGCTGGCTAGACACTTTCACTGTGCAGAAGGCACAATCGAGGTCTTCACGGATCGCTACATTTATGATCTTGTTGATCTCGAATCACGTGCTGTAGTGTGGCCAGATGCTGATAAGTGCGAGGAGATACGTGCGAGGATAGAGGAGGTTTATAAGTATGTACCTTTGTATGTTCTGCCTTAGATACCAGCCTTCTCGATGAACTCCAGCAATTTCAGTCGCCAATGCCTTCTTGGTCTTGCCGCCGTGAGCGTCTCCCTCGCTATCTCTGCAGGTTTCTCTCCGTTGATATCCACCTAAGGATGATTTTCGACTTGAGAGGCCGCCGTTGACGCCGTCCTTCTCCCCAGCTTACTGGACGTCTTCTGCCCAACCCTTGGGAACCATCTGCGCGCAGGAGTTGGTGCCACACGGCGAATCTTAGGCCAGTGCGAACTGGGTGCGCTTCCTGCAAAGGAAACGAAAGTAGCGGTGCTCAGGCCGTTTTGACTCGCTTCGAGCGTTAAAAAAACTTAACTTTTGGACATAAAAGCAAATCGATCTGATTGGCTAATTTTACTTTTACGTGAATATGTTTTCATGATCAGCGCAACTCTGAAGCCCCTTATTTTACATAAAGTGGGTGTTCTTCACTTGAAGCAGGCTTCTGGCAATGGAGGACGACACGCTCGTGTCGGACTTGTTGCAGGTGAAGAAGCTGTTCGCGAACAACCACCTAAGTGACGTATTGTTTCTCTTCTCATCTGACTCTGGTGATGACTCGACAACGTCCAATGGGGGTGACTACAACAAGAACGCGACAGCTGGAGACCATCTCATCCCTGCGCATCGCCTTGTGCTATCGCTGCGCAGTGGTGCGTTCCAATCCGCGTTAATGCGTGCCAAGAGTAGCCAGGTGCCTGGACAAGTGCGCTTCCCGCTGAAGATTCACGTACAGGACACACCCTACCACGTGTTCTACTCGCTCCTGAGGTTTCTGTACACGAACGAGTTAGGTGTAGATGAAGAACTGGGAAACAAACAGCGCGATCACGAGGCGTTCTGGCAGCAGCTGCTAAGGGCTGCTTTTGTGTACTTGGTACCGTCACTTGTTGGTATTTGCGTGAAGAATATTGCAGAGTTTTTGGTTCTGGAAGATGAGGAAGTGAAGGTGGAAGAGGAACGAAGAGATGGTAGCCCGAGGGATGACCAGAAGCGACGACTGCAGAAGAAGATACTGGATGTGCTGATTTTTATGGACACTGTACTGGCGACGAACCCGTTGACCGCTAGACGAAGAGAATTGTCGGATTCAATGACCCCGCCATCGTCGCAAAATGGACGTTTGTTGGGTGCTAGTAATTCAGTGCTAGCAAGTTGCACTGAGGCAGTACATGAACTGCAGAGCATGTGCTTGAAGCAACTTCAGCACATGAATGAGACTGACTTTGAGGAGTTGTTGCAGAGTGATACGGGACGACAATGCTCGACTGAGCGATTATGTGTAATTTTGAAGATGCGCTCGGACACGCCGCTAGTTGTAGCAGTTCGGTATCAGCTTGGTCGAGCGGTGAATGAATTGTTGCGTTTGGGAGAACCATTGGATCGCATGGGAAATGATGAGACTGACGTTCCGCTCGTTGCAGCACTAAAAACCGGCAACAACGCGATCATTCGCCGTCTACTTGTTGACGAAAGTGCGCCATTCTTTCTTCTCACGGATAAAGTTCCGTTAATATTTTTGGCTAGCGCGAGTGGAAATGTACAGCACTGTGAAATCCTGATTGAGCAGAATGCTGCGGATGTAAATTTGATCTCACAATTAAAAGATGGAGACAAGGATATCACGGCTGAGTTTGGTCACCAGCAGACGCCGCTGCATATTGCCAGTCGAAAGGGTCACAACGCGGTGGTAGAACTGCTGTTACAGCACAATGCGGCCTCTAACTTGCCTGATGAAGAAGGTAACACAGCACTGCACTATGCGTCGAACGTCGAAACTGTCGAGGTCCTTCTAAACAGTGCTTTTAGGACGAACGCCAATATCCCAAATCGACGTGGACGAACACCGCTACATATTGCAGCGGCACGAGGGGATGTTGCAGTGGTCGCGTATCTCATTCGTCACGGAGCAGAGCAAGATATTGTTGATGATCAAGGCCAAAATGCGTTCCACCACGCTGCTGCAAATGGCCACACAGCCGTCACTCTTGTTTTACTTCATGAGAACGATGCAGCCAAAATGGAAAAACAGGCGACTACTGTTGGCAAAAGCGTAGAGAGCGACGGTGCAGCAGACAATGCTCAGACAAACGTTGATCAACAGGGAAAACATGTTGAGAGTAACGATATTGGCAACACTGAAGATGGTATGGAACAAGAAGAACCCGGCGAATTTGACATCAATCGAGAGGACTTGAAGGGCAACACTGCACTTCATTTAGCTGCCATGTCGCCATCCGAACGGTGCCAGAAAATGCTGCAACTGTTACTTGAGAATGGAGCTGACCCAAACCGAGCGAACTGGTTCGGCTACACCCCATTGCATTTATTTTGCTCGCACCAGAACGGACCGGCGTCTCTTATCAACGCATTCGTAAGTCGGCCACCTCTTTGTCGTCACACTGACAGTAGTTCTAACGTTTTTGTCCGAATGCTTGACGACTGCTTTAGATTGAGCATGGTATCAATATTCACGCCCAAAGTTTAGATGGCAGTACTGCACTGCATCTGGCTATAGGTCGAGGAAGCGAGGATGTTGCAGTTGCACTGGTAAGTGCCGGTGCTTTTGTGCATTTGCTGGACGCAGCCGGTCGAAGTGTGGTGGATCTCTTGGAGAGTACGAAGCAGGGCTCCATGCTAGTACCAGTACTGCGCAACCTGTCCCATCCTCCCGAGTGGGTCGGCGACGAGCAAACCACAGAGTGTTCATCGTGCCATGCAATTTTCCGACTGGCCATGCGCAAACACCATTGCCGTCACTGCGGCCGAACTGTGTGCTACAACTGCTCGAGCAACAAGATTGCCATTCCGAAGTTCCAAGTCCTCAAACCCGACCGAGTATGTGATACTTGCTTTGACGTTTTGTCATTCCGAAAACTTCTCTGAAAATACAACACTTATCCCGAAGCTGAAGTGCGTATCCCAGATGGCTACAGTATTTTTTTTCCGTTAAGCAGATGTATGCTTTTCATTGGCTAATATTATGCGTATTTGCAGTCACTTGGGTGGTCATTCAAGAATAGGTCGAGCAGCTCCAGGACTCCTTATTTGCCGTTCCTACGCCGCTCAACTACCATCGAGAGCTGTTGTCGCTACCACTTGTTGCCATGGCTTCACCTGGCGAGGCCCCTCCGCCTGCTCCCGTGTCGATTGCACCTGAAAAGTCCTCACAAGCGCCGAGCAACGAGTTTTTCGTGACTGTCAGCCTCGTCGGAGCAAACCTCAGCTGTGTTGTGAACCCTGAATGGCCGTGTGAAGCTCTGCTAGGTGCTACCGCTGAAGCTTACCATAAAAAATTTCCGGATACTGAAATTCCCGAATGCAACGTCGTGTTCCACCGCAAGAAACAGGAGTTTCTGGTGGCTGGAACGCCGATTAGCGAATGCTGTGCAAGGGGTGATGAACTGGAGCTGGGTGTGACTCTACCGGCTCGTCCGAGTACTCATGTTGATGCTACACCATCTAATGCTGGTGGTGTAAAGTGTGGCAGAGAGATCAGTGAGTTCTGCGTACTGTTCCACAAGCTCCCGTTGGGATTTACGATGAAACGTGGGCATGACAGCAGTACGGAGGTGGGCACGATTTATCCAAAAAGTGCTGCGACGCATTTCCCTCGATTGACAACAGGTGTAACGATCGTGAGCATCGCAGGGACGCCGCTTGAGGATATGGGGCTTCGTCAGGTTCACGACTTGATTAAAAACGCAAAGCTTCCGTTGGAAATTTACTTCCGGGGTCCTGAATTGGTAGCATCACCATCTCACTCGTCTAATCAAGTTCAAAAAGAGCAAGCATCGCCTGCTCGATTGTCTGCGTCTGCTGCCATACCCCCTCAACAGCCTCAGCAACAGGGACAACGTCGGAGAGGCTCCTTCGATCGCCGTAGTGTCCGTAGCAACGGCAGCAATGGGAGTGGTCGCAGTCGTAATAGTCGCAGTAGTGGACGAGGGGGAAGGAAGAAGAACGATGGTTCTAGCCACAATATCCAGCAGAAAGGAGAGGTCCGACAAGCTGCAGCACACGGTGATGTTAGCCACTCTAATCAACATGGTGGGCCAGAAGATCACGATGAGGATCACTCGACAGAAGCTGAGCTTGTAGAGCAGATTGAACACCTCAAAGTAGCTTTGCTACGCAAGCATGAAGAAGCCAAGCAAATCGCACGTCAGCTTGAGAACTGCTCCGAGAAACTACTAGCTCTACGCGGCGAGTCTGGAGCAGCTCCCCATCAACAGCAGTCAAAGCAAAACGGAAGCTCGCACGCACGTCGTATGCCATCCTCATCCTCAAGCAGTGGTGGATCCAAGGTTCGATTGACGCCTGAAGTTTTGGAAGCCATGGACCAGAAAGCTGGCCTCCCTCGACGTGGCAATGGCGCCTACACCTCATCAAACGTGTCGTCTATCTCGGGGTATTCATCTCAATCCATGCCTGTGGCACGCTCAGGAACCATGCGGGCGCGCAATGCTCGTGCAGTAGCTCTCGCCAACGCCGACAACGTTTCGGTGTCTTCATACGCTTCGAACTCGTCGAACACTTCTGCTCGCCGAGGAGGCAACCACTCACCTCGTGGTACGGCACTTCGCAACTTGAATAAGCGATACAATTACATGCCGCAGAAGTATGCAGCAAATGCAGCGGGGGTCTCGGAACCTGGAGCAACTTCATTATCATCACGTGGGGCTGTGATGTCGCGTGCGCGAATCTCGCGTGACTCGTTCATTACCAGGAGTGAAAGTCCAGGTGTTGGTTACTACGACGTGACGGTTAAGGATCGTGTCAAAGGTGGTGAAATTGGAGATTCCGACCGATCACTGCCGTGGTCGTGAGTGTGTTCAGCACTTCGATGGAGATTATGTGTAGCAGTGTAGCTAGCAGTGCCATTTGTCTCCACTTATAAAAATGCGCATCGATAGAGGTATGCTAAGTAGCTTACAGAATATGGGAATGTCCGATTTCAATTGGACGGTGTCCATGAATAATGGGAAGATTTTTTACCGATCAGTTCGCTAGTTTCAGCAACAATGCCCGTAAATCTACTAAATGACGCATGGAGATAACTCATACGCATGCTAGCGCCAACACTGGCCACTCCTGTTGTGATAACTCGAAGCAAGTTCAAGCACACAGCAGAAATAAGCCGGCTGCGACATAAATACTTGACTACGCCCTAACAATCATTTGCTTTCTGCCTCTCGGTCGCCCTCGCTGCATTTGAAGAAGCCACGACGAGCACCGGGAAGTCGAGCAATAACCACGTGGAAAACCTTAGAAATCGGCCACGCCAGAAGGGGAGTTGTCCCGGTCGTAGGTGTTCTTGTTCCGAGGGCCGAAGGTCGCTTCGAAGTGTTCCCACACGGCTAGAAAACACGGCGACACCTGCTTCTCGTCGTAGCCAGTAAGCGCCGACAGTTCGTCCCGCCAAAGTGGCGTAACTCCAAGTGCCTTACGAGATGCCACGAGAATGCTTGCAGCAACAACTGATGGTCGATATACTTGCAACGAATACTCCTGTAGCACCAGGTCCACGAAGAATGCAGCATATTTGCAATAATACGCATGTGCTTCATCCACGAGTTCAGCCCCCAGCAGTCGGTCATCAGCGAACAGCACCGTCTGGCCCATGTAATGCTGCAGGAAATGCAACGGAGTCACCGTCGTCAGCCTCCAGCTAAGTCTGTACGTACACAGCAAGCAAATTTAGCGCGATAACCGTACAAAGTGTCCATCTAAAAACTCCCAGTCAAAACAGAATGCCGTTGCATGACGAACAAAACTCCTCACGCACTTTTGCATAATGTCTGCCTCGGTGTCGCTGATCTCCTCGCACGAGTACATTCGATTCCCCATCTCCCAGAACTCAGCCATGGGCGGGAGCTCCTCCTCTGTGCCGAGAAACTTGAGCGCCATACGCAGACAGCTGAGCGCCAGCAGCTGGAACCGGTCTTTGCGTGGCAATGGCGCGTCTCGAGCCAGCATCTTCTCTAAATACCCCACAGCAGCGTGCACATATTCTTTGCGCATACGCAAATGTGTCTCCCCCACTTCAGCCATCCAGTCCACGAGTACACGACGGTATTTGAGGTAGGCATACTGCTTGGAGAAGTCAGGTCGAAGCAATTCCTGACGCAGCATAGCTCGGTACACGCTGTCGACGTCACGGTCTTCGAGTGCCACCAGCTATTAGCAAATAAGAAAATTTGTCAGTTGCAAAAGGTGTGTTTAAAGCGAGAGGGGGGGGGCAGGGGACGAACATTTTGCTCTTGGAATGACAACTCGTTGGTCCAGGGCGCGTCAGACACGAGAAGCCCCAGCACCTCACCCGTCTCCGACTCCTGCGTGCTCATGAGATCATCGTCGTCCAGCACTTCGTCGCACTCGAGACACTGTGCTTCCCACTCCATGATTTTGACACTGGACGGACACGATCGAGGGGAAAGTGAGGGTTGGGCTGCAAGTTATCACGAGCTAATAGGCCGTGTCTCGTTGCCACCGCCACAAAGCGCAAATGTGTTGGACGAAGGCAATGCAATGCACCCAGCGCCACCACCTGGCGATGCTATGTGAGACCTGCCCACATACAAAACCCGAGTCAAAAAGCTCGCCTAAAGCCCCGTTTTTGGCGGGATATCCCTCCGCTCATCTCTGTTGAGTCACCTCACTAAGTGCGAATTCGGCATCAAGCCCAAGCAACTTTTAGGACATGAGGTGTAGATGGTTGATACACTCACGCTACGCAATGCTAACTGCATGGAACAGGTCTTGCACACTTTTTCAGACTGCTTATTTGCAGCTATACATGTAGGAGCGGAGACCGTAGCAATCGTACAACCGTACGATCGTTCCCTAGCCCGGATCTGACGAATGATACCCGGCAGTGTAATTCGACTTCGATTCCTGTGTGGATAGCGATAGATACTTTCTGGGTGTGAGAGAAAGAATTTAGAGAATCTGTACTTGTACTTAGCAACTTCTGCACATGTATAGATATCTAATCATCCAACTGAGACAGCATGGCAACACCACGTGCGACCCAGTGCGATTCAGGCCTGCTGGTTGGCAACCGGATGAAGCAGATGAAGTTGGTCGAGTGGCCGGTGGTTGACAATGTACCTCGTCGCTCACTGAACAAAACAGAAGTTAGTCAGAAGTTAGCCACCAACTGGCAAAAGTGTAGAACGCACCTTGTTTTGTACACTGGGCACGAGTACGAGCTGCGTTGGCTCATTTCCAACTTCTTCACTGGTCGGAACAACAAGACTGGTACCAATGAGAATAATACCTTGGGATCCGATTCTGCCAATTCGTTGGTGCCTTTATCCCATTTGGCACCTTCGAGGAATAACCCCCGCACATACACGCCATCCTGGCAAAACAAAGTGTCAGATTTATCGACAAGTCCATTATTTATCAAACGTACCGCTGGTGGCTGTGCGTAGTCATGGCGTGGCATCGGTTCATGGTCGAAACCCAGTTGATCAATGGGCAGAGTGTATTTCCGTGCATAGTTTTGGCTGGCTCCCGTCAGAAATGCTTGAGTGAAAAAGAACCCCGAGATCCAAAACACAACTGGTGGCTTCTCCATCAGCCACTTGTTGAAAAACGCAATACGCTCCAGTAAATCAGTCACGTAGCTGCCCAGTGGTTTGAGTGAAGGATACGATTTGGACGCCCACAAGGCCGGGATCTTGCCGTAGAACAAACTTTTAGACACATTTTCAAGTTCTGCTGACATGACAACGAGACCTTTCAAAGCCTTACGTAAGCTTTCAAGACTCGATCGGATCGTCGACATGAGGTTGTTAAAACGCACAAGCTCTTGGCAAAGTACTGTGTTCATGGACTCATCCCAACGAACTGGGTAGCGGATTTGTGCAACTTCCATGTCGAAGTTCGGCGGTAACCGAGCCAAGATATCGTTCGCCACAACTTCAACAAGTTCTTCTTGCGACGATCCACTGCTGCCTTCACCTCCGCCTCCAGAACTCTGTGTGAGTAGTACATCTCGACATAGTTTTGCTGTTGCATTCTGGTCTTTCGTGATTGTGGCGTTATCATGCAGTCCAAATACTCCAGGTGGAGCAACCAACGGTAACCCTTCGATGAATTTAAGATACGAATCATAGTCACCATCGGGTGGCATTGTATACACACCGAGTTCGTCAAATGAATAGCCTTCAGTGAACACATCCAAGCAGTAAAACTTGCCGAGAACAGACATGAGTGTGCGCCGATCCTTGTCATCCGTCACACGCCCACCATAATTGCATTCGCCTGTGCAATAATTTAAAGCACGCAATGGTAATTGCACGTTTTCATCGATGAACATTGCCAGTTGTCGGATACTGATGCTCAAGTCGGACTCGTTGAATTCATATTGAATGTTCCAGCCCAAAGGACCGAATTGACGACGCTCGCGCACCAAAGCGTGAAAAAAGCATAGTGAATAGAGAAGTACTCGGAACTCAGTTCCTTTGATCACAGATTCCAGGAAGTTAGCCTCGCCTATAGGATCGGACATGTACGAACCCATGAGGTTTGCACGGAGGCCTTGAGGCGGTTCATTTGTCATCTTCACTCCATTTTGCAGCACTGCTGCTGGGAAAACATCCGACGGGTAAGTCGTACACCACAACCGGAAATCTGAATGGGTGTTGTCGAGTTTAATATCTTCAGCGATCTTCTCCATGATTGGCATCCAACTTGGCGCTAAATGGCAATTCTGAAGCACAACCCACGAGCCAGCCTCACGAGCACGCACGATCATACGCTCAGCAATAGGACCCTGACCTTGACCAAGTGAAATAGTCTCTGCTTTTTGACGAAGAGAATCAGCAAATTTGAGTACAGAGCTAATGGGGTCAGATCCAGGGGATAAAATGAACACCAAAGGAGACGAAACACTGCTGTCGGAGTAGGATAGAGCTAGATCAAACTGCGGGGGCTTCACAAATTTCTCACCCATTTCTTTTAGCAGGAACTGCTGGATACCAACGACGAGAAGATCAGGACGGATACATCGTAGACCCAACAAACGCCGGAACTCGCTCACTTTTCCCAAAACACCCGGGAATGGAAGCGTGTGCCCGATTGGACTATCATAGACTGCTTTCCACTGATCTTCGCTGTCAATAAAATCCTCGATAATTCCGTTGAAAGCAGGTAAAGCACTGAGCCTAGAAAATTCTGCCCACTGCTTTTCACTCAGCCATAGTTTTGCTGGATTTGGCGGTGGTTCCGAGAGAGCGACACCTCCGGTGAGCAAGAAATACCATTCACTGTTCTCAATCTCATGTTTCCCCTGCTTGATCGAGATGCACAGCAAGAACGAGAACATGAGCTTATCCTTCTCCAGTAAAGAACGACAAATGTTGCGATACAGCGAGTACGTGAAGTGAGCATCCAGATTATGGAGTCGTTGCGTGAGATCCGGCGAGCGATCACTATTCAGAATACTCGCGATGAACAAATTGATGAACCAGGACAACGAGTACTGGTACACTGGTTCAATGTTGGCAAGCTGGTCGATACAGAAGAATAACACTTGACTTGAGTAGGCTACAGGTTTGTAACCCTGTCGAACCGTGTCGATCTCCAGCTCCGTCTTTTCAGCAACTTGCTGCTCTTTTTTAATTTCGTCTGCAACTTGTTTACTTTGGTTCATGGTGTTGATTGCATCTTCATCCTCGAGGATATTTCCCTGGGAAGACGATAGAATATTCAGGATTTTGTCCTCGATCTCCTTCAGCAACCCTTTATTGCGCGCATTCTGAACAATCAGCTTGTTCTTCTGCTCTTCCAGATCTGGTCGTTCCTGAGCCACAACGATACCCAGAAGCTGGTCTTCAAGACCATGAGGCGTGATCATAAAGTTCAAAAGCGTAACTTTCACTGACACTTCTGGCAGGTAATGGGGATTACGATACTTTGTCGTGATGTAGAAGCGGAAGCTCTCAGCATATTCAACGGTTGAATCACCCAGTCGGATGCACGTCACTCCACCTTGTTTGAATGTTTGCTTCAATAACAGAGGCTCAAGAGATGGATCCAGCTCTTCACCAACGTTTTCAAGCAACACTGGCGTGCCAAATTGTACCGAGTTTTCCAGTGTTCGCATGTAGTCTGCATCCGTGAGCTTGATTACCGTCATTTGGTTATCTTTCTCCATGTTACGGATCCACTTGTTCGCTTGGCCTTGTGGGTCGATCATCAGTGGCCAACGACGCGAATTGAAGACGATAATACCATTATCAACCGAGAAACCATCAGTCGGAAGACCATCGATGTTCCACTTTCGAATTTGGACAGCGTCGCCTAGTGATCCGTTCAGCGATGGCAAATCACTGCAAGGAATATCCAGTTGTTTGCAACGTCCGACCCAGTCTTGTACAGCGTCTTGACGGTATAATGATGTGAAAGGCCCTAAATACGCAACAACTCCAGCCGATATAAGCACATCTCCTGTCAATCTGCTGTATTGAACCGCTAGCTGCTCAGCGAACTCAGTCCAGCGTGTCTTCTCTCCTCCGAGACTTTCAATCAGTGTCGATGCTCGAATCAGCTTTTTCCCAGTCAAATCCACTTGGTACTCTAGGTTTTCTTTTTGTCTTGTGGCCGAGTCAAACTGGCGTTGCAACTCTGCTAGACCATCTTCCACCATTTTCAACTGGGATAACTTTTCATTAAGTTTTTTCATCACTTCGGCAAGCTGTTCTTCAGCTACCCTTAGCGCTTCGCGTTTGGGGGCAACAACCTTCGAAACGTTGTCGTACAGAGCCATTGCATGGACCCATTTACACAATCCCGCTGCAGCTTTCGAAGCCTTCTCAGCCTTTTCAGGGCTGAAGTTTTCGTCTGCAATATACTTGCTGACAACAGTTTTCATGGTTTTCGGATCCAAATTGTCCTTGTCAAACTTCTTCAGCGTCGTGATAAAGGTCGGATCACTCAGCATCTTTTGAGACGGACCCCAATAGTCCATGATGCGTTTCGATGGATCTTGTGGGTCGGGAATACGTGCTGGTTTAATACCGAGCATGACACAAACACCTTCGCACACTAACTTGACACCTGCCGGAGGGTTACTCATCGCTTTGACTTCATTGATTTCGCTGGGTTTAATCGTGTCCAGAGCTTTGAGAGCCTCTTCCAAAGCTGGGATAGCTTCCGCCAGATCTGCTTCCACACTTGCCTTCTGCTGTTCACACTCGGCTTTCGATGCGTCCGCCACTGCAACATCAGCTTGTACTTCAGTACGCTGAACCTCAACTCCAGGCAACTTAGCCTTGATTTCCTCCATGAGAATGTCCGTGTCTTTCTTCGACTGGTCAAGCACGGGCTGCAAGTCTTCCAGCTCTTTCCTCATGACTGCTACATTGTTTTCTGCAAAGTTGATCTTCTCCAGGCCCACGACGTAGCGGTTGCGAGCTCCTTGTACAGCCTCTCGACGACGTGCAAGGAAGCTCTTGAAAGCCACAATGAGCTCGAGATAGGAAGTCGGAGTTACGTAGTTCTGACGACGTAAATTCTTGAGGAATTTGTCTGAAAGATCCATCACACTGACGTGGAAGTACTGACACGTATCCACAATAGCTTTGCGGACATTTGTGCTGTCCATTTCTACGTCAGCCAGGAACTTCTCGGCCACAGCCACCAGGGCATCGGAAGGCCAGGCAGTGAACCAGTCGATTGTGCAACAATTGATCAGTGAAGGGAACTTCCGCAGCCTATCTCGGAAGGCATCACCAATAGGCGAACAAGCAAGGACAATGTGCAGGTTACTACGCACTCGCTGCAGGAAAAACGCGTACAGTTGAGTCTGGTTCATGTTGTCGCCCACAGTTTTGCCAAATTTCTCCTTTACATGTGGGCGAACAGCTTCACAAATGCCCACACGCTCATCGTACGGGAACAAATTGGGGATCTCTCCTGAATTCAACATGTTGTTGATGTCTTCCACGAAGCCGTCGTACTTGATCTGAGTATCACTGAACAGGAACACAAGCGGTCTAGCACCAGTACCAGCCATACGTAAAACATCTTTCATATCCTCTCGCCACTCAGTCATCGTATAGTTCTTAGAAATTTCAATCTGCTTGATCTCGAAGTCGACGATAAAGGCCGATAACCGGGTAAGACTCTGACGTCCACTACCACCCACTCCAACAAGAAGCGCATTACCTCCAGGCATATTTAACACCCGTACAATTCGGGACAAATGCTCGATAGCAAAAAGAAACATGACCAAGTTCATCGGCTTGCGACTGATACCGTTGTACTCAGTCAAGTACCCGTCAAGGCACTGAATAAGCTGTGTGATACCGTCGAAGTCGGTATCTAAGCGAACGTCTACTTCCTTATAGAGTCTTGGACTTGCATCTGGATCAATATAGTCCCCAAAGAAGAGGTTTCTCATGTCAACAGCTGAAACAGGGCCTTCATTGCCACGTTTGAGGCTCGCAAACACCTTGTCAAAGTTCGTGGCGAAGTGTTTAATGGTAATTTTCTTTTGCATTTCATTGAACCATTCACGGTCTTCATCATCGATCAACCGATCCCCGATCACTCGAAGCGACTCGTGCACCCAGAGTTTAACTAAACTGTTGGCATTAAACTGGTCGTTGGGTACTACCAGCATAATTCCCTGTACGATTCGAGAGAAATCTCGCAGGTTGAATGTATAGTGCGATTTTTTTGGAGTCGGGAGCAGTGACAACATGGCAGACTGGTATAGCTCCAACGTAGCAGAGACCACTGCTTCGGAAAGTCTCTTCACCTCTGGAAGGAAAGCGTTCGAGCCTAAATACCAATCCAAAATCGTAGTGAAAATACGTGTAAGAGTCACGTCATCGAACTCGGAGAAGCAGAGGAGATTAAAATGACGTAATAAGCGAGGGGTTACGCTGTTCCTCCCTCCTCCAGGTGGACCCATTGCTGCTAAGACGATCGTATCGACGATCTTCCGCCAGGACATTTCCTTCAGATCGTAATAACCTTCACTATCAATTAGTTGTCTCACCAATTCGATAGGGGGTTGAGCTCCATACGTCTCAATCAGTGGCATGTTCAGGTCGTCGACGAAAACAATCGCATTTTTACCTAGTGCTGGGCCAAAGACGCCCTTACGACGTTTGTCCAGTTTGCCATCAATGATATTTTGTGTCATATTTGCCGAAGTTTTGGCTGAAAAGGACAGCATGATGACGGAATTCTGGTCCTGTGGTAATACCTCGTTCAAAATAGACGTCATGTAGCAAGACTTTCCCGTTCCAGTCGGTCCACACACCAATACTTTCCTCTTGTTGGTGACCAGAAGTTGCACGAGATATTCCAGTTGAGCCGTGAAGATTGTAGGGACGACAATCTGATTAAACGGGGTGTTGGGTTGGATCACGTACGGCTTGAGTCGTTCCTCCCACTTAAGCCACTTGCTCTCTTCGATGTTGAAATAATAGTCATGCAGATTCCCCTTACCAGGAACAGGAAGGGCTAGTGTGTACGTGTTTTTCCCATCTTCAAACGCAGGTTTCTCCCATTTCCGTACTTGAAGCGCACGACTCACAACGACGTATTTGCTCTCCAGTGATTGAATATTCTCCATAATCGAGCGAGCGAAGTCACAAAACTTTGTTCGACCTTCAGCATTGATACTCTCCCCTACAGACCAAATGAGCGAAAACATAAACAACGCCTCAATCGTCGCTTTCTTCTTGGAAGGAGCGTCCTTTGGAAGTTTACACAGTTGCGCCTCAAAGATGTGGATGAGACTTTGCACGAGATTCGTATCGACCGTCGGTGAAAGCTCGACCAGCTCTTTTCGTACAAAAGCAATGCACGGTTCTACGAGCCACGAGAACAGGAAGTAGATAAGCGTTCGCTGCTCACTATTGATTTCAAACGGCCCAAAAGGAGCCTCTTTACTGCCTTCCACCACGGTAATGGAATCCAGCCACGAGTTGAGCACTGGGATCCAACCCAGTTGTTCCGGTTCCATGTAAATCATACCACAACGAGATACCGTTGCAGGAGAGGCAACTAACAAATCCATTGGCTCAAACATCATGCTCATAACTGGGCTCATGGCAATGATCTCACCACTCATCAGGCACAATTTGCGGTTGTCATCCAAGACGGTGTTCATATTCTCGATCCAAACTGCATCCACTGGTCCATCAAACATGAGCCATTTCCGATCAGGGGAGGGATTATTAGCCAAGTTGCGGTAGTTAATAGCTAGAACGCCGTCGTTCCATTCGTGAGAAACGGCGTCGAATTGACCGTAAAGCTGCCCCATCGTCACTGATTTGGGGTTGATCACAGACACAATTACATTGGTATACCGCTGGTCGTTCGGAAACTGCTGGTGCAAGTGCGCTAACACCTCCGATAGTACTCGCCATGAACAGGTTTTTCCCGAGAACGGCATACCTACGACCATGAATCCGTGACGAACGATCATCATTTCGTAGATTTGGATCACCTTTTCCACAAAATTTGGCACAGGTTGTAAATTCATCTGCTTACACACGTGATCAATCGAATTGAGCATATCTCGTCTGTCCGGGGGGTCAATCCTCACGCCAGGGAAGAGATCTGATACGATTCCATTGAATAAAGGGACGTCGGGAGATAAAAACTTTGGCAGGTTAACGTCAATGATAGACCGAAGTACCAGTGTATCTTCTCGTAAATGTCCTTCTGCTCGTTTCAAGTTCCCTGCAGCTCGAAGCACAGCCATTACAGCTCTCATTCCGTAATCGTAGTGTGACTGAGACGACAACTGTTCCGAACACAACGTGTACGTAGTGGTGATTTTCTTGGATAACGCGCTCGCATCCATATAACCGTACGAGTACAACATAATCTCTGCGATCATTGCGTAATCCGGTACCATCATTGCCACCGTTCGGAAGAGAACTTTCAGATTATCTGGTAGTTCGGCTCGTCCTGCATATCCAGGGTTCATCGTGATGAAAGGGCAGCACGTTGGGTTTAATCGTAGCTCGGTTCCCTCAAAAATGAACGTCTCTAGATGCTGAGCCTTGGCTAGTTGAATGCAGAGAATCTGTTGGGCAATCACCGATAACACTTCAAGTTGGATCCGGTTAAACTCGTCGAAACATGCCCAAGCACCGGAACTTGCGAGACCTTTGAAGAATTTCCCCATCGCAAGATAATCGAGACCGTCTGAGCAATTCGTAACCACACACTGAATGGCAATCGCTTTTGCCAGATCTTTTGTGGTTTCAGTCTTGCCCGTGCCAGCAGGACCTTCAGGGGCACCACCGAGATTAAGATGGATAGCACCAGTTAACGTTCGATAACACCTGTCCGTCAACGGCGTAATGACTAAACGCATGCTGTTCCCTAGATATTCGAACGCGTACAGAGCTAACGTGTTAATCATCCGGCATTCAAGAGTATGAGGCTTGCCTGTCGTCGCCGAGACTCCACCCTGGATCCAGTAGTATCGCAATTGTGCTAGCCAGTCAAAGTCAGTTTTCTCTGAGATCTTTAGGTCAACCAGCTCGGCAATTGTATCTCGGTTGTGAACATCCATAACCACAAGAGCTCCCAGCGTAATACGAATCAATTTTGGTAGTTCACCACGTACCATTTCAACAGTTCTCTTCAGCTCCGTTCGCAACATTTCCAGGTGGTCTCTTAGAGCTTTTGGATCTTTCGCACAACCGTTGAGAGCTTTCTCACTTTGTTGCGTCCACATCGTCTGATTCACAGCTAGCACAACTTGGCCAGGCCACTGTCGTACCCACTCCAAGCGGTCCTTTGTCGGGTAATCCATAATGGAGTCGTCCAAATGGAGAGCAACACTCTTCTTCATGGTCATTTCGACTTCTTCGAGCCAGACTTCGACATTCCCGCCGGAATTGTTCGGGTTAATGAGATTCTGCGCGATTTTCTCGTATCGGAAGGCCACTTTCTCCATTTCCGGACTCAACATAGCCGTAATATCCAGATTATCCTGGAATTCAAGTTGAGAAATGCCATCGAACGCCTTTTTGAGGTGAGGCTGAACTCGCAACGGGTCTTTAGTCTCAGCAAGAATTTCCAGCAACTCGTCGTTTGACAAGAAAAAGAAGCGGGGGAAGTATAATCGCTTTGTCTCCAAGTAATCGTTCAGTCCTTTTTGGATCGTATCCAAATCCGTGTTCGACTGTTGTAAACTTGGCAACAAGTCGCTGCGTTCAGCTACTGTCAAAACAGCAGGAGAAGCTACTGTTTCCTGCATATTTCGGCGCCAATTTGAGTCAACCTTGCGGAAAAGTGCTCCTTCTGTAGGCATTTGACGCATGATATCGTCCGAGCTAAAGATTGGCTCCAAGTACAGCCACGTAGCCTGCACCTTGATCCAGTTATCCATGATATCTTGAATACAGATCAGCATCTTCTCCCATTTACTGATCCGCTCAAAGTACGGCTTGTTATACCGACTGCCTCTCATGGACTGCGTCTTGACGATTTGGTCATCGATAATCTGCTGAATCTCATCCGTTGAGCACAGAATCGAAGTACCCGTTGACCGATACTCCTTTGTCGAGAAATTAATACCCACCCATTCAGTCTCCATCTTGTCCAGCGCCTTCTCTAAGGAATATTCCTTTGATGCACTGACGCAGGTCTCTTCAATTGCACCAGTGAATCGATGTAGACCGAGTTCGATCATCTGGTTGATATTTGAACTTTCATGAACTTGCACCTCAATCCCAGTGATCCGCTCGATTTCTTCCCAGTGTCGTTCTCGAATGCCAGGCGTACAGAGTAATACCATCAGTGGGATGATATTATCCAGCATATCATCCAGCGTCTTCTTCACTTCTTGAGCCATTGTTATTGCCACAGCGTATACGTCCGTATTCTTTTCGCATTCCTTGATAATCTTCACTATAGTGCGACGGAACTGGTCACAATCGCGCTCGATCTCTTCAGCATTCACAGTGGCCAGTGGAGCTTCACGACTGAAGGTTACCTTCTCCATCGTCTGAGCAATAGTCGTCCATAACTTTTCAATTGGGCTAAGCATGTCGTAGAGATCCGTTAATGCTGTCTGATTGTTTGTAACGTTCATTCCCAGCATTGTTTCTTGCTCCTTGATAGACTCCGCCTCCGCTTCAGCATCTTCCAGAGCCTTTCGTCCTGCCTCAATACGTTTCAAGATGCTCTCCGAGTCAGCCAGGTTCGCGTAGTCTCTCATCTTCTCAATGCGACGCTGTAAAGACGAAAATTGGCTAGTGAGCTGTTCTTGCCGGCCTTCCACAATAAGCTCCAACTCATGTTGCCGCTTGGTCTGCAGTTCAATGCTTTTCCTCTGGAATCCTTTGATATTTTCAGGCGACCTAAATGTGTTGAAGAAGAGCTGAATTTCCTCGCGAGACATTTGAAAGTCGAAATCCTTGAGAAATTGAATGCAGCGGCACACGTCTTCGTAGAGTTTCGTGTTGAGGTTGTCAATCAACTCGATGCTGGTTAGATAAAACTTGTCCAGTGCCTTCAGTTCGAACGAATCCAACGGCTCCGTGACCAGCTTAGCGCCAATCTGTTCATACTCGGCGATCATTGAGCTCATGTGCTTGGCGTTGTCCATCGATACTTTACTGAGAACTTTGTTAGCGTGGGCCTTGATCTTGTTAGCCAGCTTGACTTTCACCTCAGCGCACGAGATCGCCAACAACTTGAAGCTGTACTTCTCGCAGATCTCGTCCTTCACTCTGGTTTCGATCTGTTTAAGCTCGTTAAGTTCACTCCGGTACAGCAAAAGGATATCATTTGCAGTCTTTGGCTCTGTTCCGCCCTCACCACGAAGCTGTTTGTCGTTTGATTCGATCAGAGCCTCAAGTTTGGCTTCGTATTCACCATTGACAAGGTAGTCGTAAGGTTGAAAAAGAGCGAGGATTTCTGTCGGATCGTGCATATGCTCAGCCAGGAGCTCCGCTAACGTGTTCTTCGCCTTCACAACGAACGTATCGTCTAGAGCCATTGTACTCGGTCCAAGTGTAGCAGAACTACGGAGTTTGGCGGGGATTTTTGTTTGTCCGTCGATTCGGGGGAAGTTATGGGACGATTCCACGATGATATCAACGCAAGAAGCGATTTTCTCGCGTAAAGCATTGGGCGAAGGCTCGATGAAGAAACCGTCCTGTGTTCGAATGGTCCCGTCGCTTGTGATAGTGCAGTTAACAGTAAGTAGTAAGGCTGACTCACCGTTAAAAGTAGGCCTTGAGAACTGTCGAACGAAGTCTACAAACGTATTCACTGATGCCTCCACAGATTCTCTCAAGTTTCTTGCCATCAGCACTGCTGCTGCGTCAAGAACTCCAGCGAAATTATGGTAGAGCGCTGCTTCAGGGTCTTCCGAGGCAGCGAGAGGATTGTTTATCCGGTCGGAGTGTGGTTTCTGACTTAATCCTTCGAACTCCATTCGATTTCGCAGAAGTTTGGAGTGCTCAGGGGAATTTCGAGATACATCCGATTTCACTTTTGAAGGAGACGTACGAGTACTGACAGGAGCAACTTTTAGTGCCCCTGCAGCTCCAGGAACAACCGTATTCTCTCCTGGGTTCGTGCTACTGCGAATGCTGTAATAGCGCAATTGCAGTGCACATTCATTGACTCTTTTCGCGGCTGCTGTGATCCAGCACGTCTTCAAGCAGTCTTTCACGAGATCAGCTCGTTTTGAGATCGCATCCACGAAATGGTCCACCGTTTTAGGTAACGTCGCTCGGAACTCGAGACTGTGGACGTCCACGAAACGAATTTTAGAGAACGTCGCTCCTCCACTATTGGGTGTCATCTCCCATTCCGACGGAGGTGTCTCCATGATCCATTGTTCTTGTAAAGCAAATGTCACCGGATTGATAGCGAATAAATTCTGTTGGATTTGACATCGTGCCAATTCCGCTCGGTAACTGTCAACTCCAGTTAGACGAAGAACTCGCCACTCGTCGGACTGGTACATCATGTCCGTCCACCATTTCTGTTCTGCCTGTAGGAATGGAGGGTAAATATTCATCTTCAAGCACGTATTTGCATCCAGGAGATCGTAGGACAACATACTACGAGCCATCGTCTCGTAGTAATCAGTATAGACCTCCTGGAAAATCTCCGCGATCATAGCTTCACTTCGGTCATCGAACTCTTGTAACCCAATGGAATTAAGACCGGAAGGTGGTGGCACTTGTAATCTTCGTAGAATACGATGCGGACAGTCAGAAGCCATCGGAACTGTCCTCGCTGCTGCTAGGTAAAGATCCACCTGCTTCCAATAAGCCTCCATCGTTTTCACGTATCGTCGTTTTTCCATCTCAAATGTTCGAGGTGTCGCCTGTACAGGCTCGAGTTGAAGAGTTTTACTCGTTTTATTATCATTCACATCCAGAGAGAACTTAGTTCTCGTCGTGGGGCTTCGATGGCGAGGTTTCGTAGGAGACGGGGAGCGAAAGACGCCTTGACTGTTCTCTACATGTCGAGTGTAAGTTCTCGATCCGTCTGCAAAAACACTAAGTTGTTCATTCCCAGTGTTCTCTGCTCGATCTTCCCGAGGTGAAAGAGGAGTATCTTGTTGTTTCAAGTTTAAAGAAGACGCAGATCTGTTCGGAGAACCACGTTCAAGCACTGGACAAATCGCCATAGGTCGGGCCGTCGGTGAGCGCAAAGGGGAGTTGGCAAACGTCACTGGCACGTGCACTTCTCGCTTTGTGAAGGTGGAAATCCGTTCAAGGGTGAGCGTTCGTGCTGACTGGGTGTAGTAAGCTCCGATCCGGTCGCTTAGGCGGTAATAGCCTCGGTCTTCGACGCTAGCCGCCACTTTCTCTCCTGGTCGATAAGACACTTGCAAGAGCTTCCTCTGTTTCCGAGGTGGTTCTCCTCTTGACCCCATGAGTCCTCCCAATGGCCCCATTGTCTCTATCATCTCATCTTGAGGACCTTCCAGTCGGTTAATTCGTCTCTCTGAACGGGGACTTGGTGTTTCAGCAGAATAGTCTTGGACATCACAGTTGCGAGTGTTAATGGCACATTGCAGCATCTTCAGCCTCGCCAACCGCACAGGACTACGCTTAGGCGATCCACGCGTCACATACTGCGACGTGGTGTCGTCCCAAACCTTCGGTTGGCCCTTCATGTTGATCCTGGTTCAAAGTGACGACTAGCCGCAGTGAAGGGGTGGCCAATATATCTCCGCCGAAACCATTCTCCGACGATTGAAGGTCTCAGAATGGCGCTGGATATGAAAGCAGATGCTAAGGACGTGAATGACAATGAATATGACGACCGACAAGATGTTGTGACTCAGGCTGATGAAGAAGCTGCCGTTGCTGCGCGTCAATTCACCATGGCAGGTGTCGTCAGTACTAAACAACGACGTCTGGTTGACGATCTAGTAGATGCAGTGGAGATTCCTTCGTACAATAGCAATAGCCCCAAGGAACAGCTCTGTCTCGAGTACATTGCAGGTTTCCAGAGACAATTCGAACGGATGTTCCCTCAAAGAAGACCGCTGTACTTGCACCCACCGAATGAGAAAGGAGTGTCCAAGTTCGTGTGCACTACAATCCGTCCAACGTTGCTACCGTATCGAGATCTGTATGATTGCCACGCTTTAGCTCGGTTCTTGGCTGGAGTCGTCGAGTACGAACCTTTGGCGAATCCGACGATCCCACCAGTGTGTCTACCTTCATCCACGTTTACACTCAAGTGGAGATCGGGGGATAGTTTCGACTTGGCCACACTGGTCACTTCCTTTCTGGTTGGGGCAGGGTATGACGCTTATGTTGTCAATGGCATTGCACCAAGGTGGCTTTGTCTGTTGGATCAAAGTAAAGCCCCGTTGCCGGTTTTACCTGTTGAGGAGGAGCTGAAGAAGACTCAAGAGCGGGAAACAGTCTCCGATCAGCTTAAAGGATCAGGCGAAGCTGATAAAGGAGCTAATGAAGGGAAGCTGGTCAGTCGCACCACCTTCACTAGTAAATATCTCGAAAGACAGGAACAAGCTGAGAAGGAGCGACTTGAAAAGGCTCGACAAATCTTGGACTTTAGCTTTGGAGACAGCGACGAAGAAGAAGATCCACTAGAGGGAAAGCGTGTGCATGCGTGGGTTCTCGTTCGTGCTGGCAAACGAGAAGTCTCGGAACATTTCTACCTGGAACCATCCACTGGGCGAAGTTATTCCCTTACAGACGCACCGTACATATCCATTGAAAGCGTTTGGAATCATGAAAATTACTGGGTCAACATGCAGCAGCATCCTGTTCACCTGACGCTGTTCGATCTGGCCAACCCGACTGACTGGGAGTACGTTTTCCTATCTGCCACTGAGCGAAAGTCCGCGAAAGAAGCTGAACAAGGCGCAAAAGGAGGCGCCGATCTCTCCGACGATCTCAAAATGTTGAATACTGACGGTGATAGTCAACAAGGGGTGGATGCTGCGGACGAAGACGATCTCATTCTTGATATACCCCCATCTTGGGTAACCAAGCTCCATATTGACCGGACAACATACAAGAAGCGGTTTGTCAAGGATTGTCAGCATGTCACGCTGTATCATCGCGCTAAGGTGGAGGAATTTGCTGAGAATTCACATGAACAAGGTCTGATTGCGCGGGTTACACTTTTCCGCGACGTTGGATGTACACTGCCCATTGAAATTCGTGAATACTTCAAGAACAGAAAGGATAGACTCGAGTCTCGTACACGGTTTCCGTTTGAAGGAAAATTTGAAGAGTGTTTCTTACCGGGGAGACTTCCTGAGGCCTTGAAGTCACGAACTGAGTGGATCGGGTATCGCCGTGAACTGCAATTTTACACCAGTGCTCGACCCGATGGCTTAGTAAAACGTGAAGAGGAGATTCAGAAGCGCGTTGTGGAACATTTCGACGGACGTGACGATTTCCTCATCTTCCGATCCGTCACTCTTGCCACGGACAAGGACGAAGTGGATTCGAAGAATCCTTATATTTTACCAGGAGGCCCTGCAGGTGAAATTTCGATCAAGAAGATGAAAGAGAAATTTGCTCGAAACTCTGCGATTGTAGCAGATGAAGATCAACGCAAACGGGCGTACAATGTCCACGAAGGTTCCATCCGAGTGCATTTCCACTACGCCACTGGCAAAATCACTTCAGGGCTACGAGCGTATTACAAAGCTCCAAATGTCCCTGTCGAAGTGGTGCTGGCAGATCCAAACGCGAAAAAGCCGAAACTATCCGTACTGGAAAACGAGTTGCGAGCTTCTCTACAGGTAATTTGCTGCAAGTTCTTGTGTGGTTATTGTTTCCTTGACAATGCATACTGTGTTGTTTTTTCGTAGATGGAGAAAGATTGCTACGGTGCAGTTCGCCATTCCGATATTGAGACGGAAGACATCCTGAAAATCCGCAAGCGCGAAGAAATGGCGATTGCATTGGAGACGAGCTTTTTCGATAGCAGTGAGGATGAGGCTCAAGCGAAAGAGAAAGAAGACGCCAAGGAACTCGACAAGAACGTACGTGCTTTTGCCACTCCTGAGCTGTCAAACAACACTAACAAGTTGCCATTCAGGCAAAGGACTACCTCAGCCCGTTCCTGCAGAGTATCCACGCTACTGGTGATCTGTCAAAGGAAGAAGCTCAGAGTGTGCGTGATATGTGTCTGCGGAACCTGAAGGAGCGTCTGCTGGAGCGAGCCAACATCATCCAAGGACGACTAGACAAAGAGAACGCATTGTTGGCAAAACGACAAGCCGCTTTCCAACGCAGCCAGCGTGAACACGACCAGGGCACGGACGAGGAGTTTGAGCGCTTCTGCAGCGAGACCATGTTCCGTATCCAGATCCTGGAGCAACGTCTAGCGAGCCATGAAGAAACAGCGCTGCAGAAATACGCCGAGATGGACAAGCGATTGCACAGTGATCTCCGACTGCGTGTGCTGCACCGATAGACCACGAGACTCTAGTGTAGTTGCAGTAGTTCCTTGTGGAAGCCCTTCGATTTATTCGCGTTACACTGTGGCAGGGGATGGCATGGAAGTCAATACACTATAAAGACACCTAACATGTCTTCCCACGCCATTGAAACGCCTCCAACTGTAGCCACGAACGCTTCGAGCAGCTCACAAATCCCGACAAAAGCGATGAGTTCACATTTAAAGAGAGCTCGATGCTTTCTAGCAGCTCCGCACGGCCTAGTAGACAGCTAATTGCTGTTCAGGTAGTCCAATTGGAGGCAGCAGATTGACAAGGCGCTTAGTAGTCCTCGTCTCCGCCGAACATGTCCATGCCGCCGCCCATGTCGACTTCCTCCTCTTCCTCAACGGCCTTCTCCTCCACCTTAGCGGGGGCAGCGGCACCGCCAGCAGCGCCAGCAGCAGGGGCAGCACCTGTAATACAAAAATGCAGATAAAAATAAAATTAGATTTAATGTTGTTGCAAGGTATACTAGTGAATGTCGTACCAGCCGAAGGGCCAGCCAGGAACTTCTCGACGTCCAGGCCGCGGTTCAGCAGGTCAGCGAAGAGCGGGGCGACGTAGGCAGCCACATCGTTGCCCGAGGCAGCGAAGGTCTTGGTCAAAGCATCAGCCGTGACCTCCACACCGGCGTCGAAGAGCGCCAGGATGGCCAGAGAGGCGGCGAACTCGTCGCGCTGGGTCTTGCTAAGGTCGGCGAAGGACATGGTTGCGTCAGGAAAGATAGAACTGAATCGGTTTAAGCTCGAGAGCAGAAGTCAGTCTGCCAACCATGGGGTCATAGGCAAATGGAGAAGAATGACTGGTCCTCCTAGGGCGACGGAATATTAACCAATCGTATGACTGAATATTTGAGGTTGCGCGATATGTACAAAACGTAAAACTAGGACCATTGTCTTCGTGCAACATTCTAAAAAGTTACTTCAGATGGTGTGCTGTCTTCGTTAGGCGACAAGGGCTTCCACGACTCCCATAAGGCTGGGGCATGGGTTTACGCCTTCAAATTGCTGCAGGTGGTTGCTGCGCAAGCTCACCCATTTGAGTGCCTCATCCAGATGGTCGCTAGCTCAAGAGATACGCACAACCAACGACCGTCGCAGAGCTGGATGAGCGAACGTATTTTCAGTATTTCCAGGATCCCAACAACCACTTTCCATAAATGGTGGCTGTACGAAAGAACGAAGACGTTTCCGTCGTGTTCTCCTCCGGGGCGTCACTAGCGGAGAGCTATCACCGGTCTGTGGAGAGCTTCTACCCCCGCTCCGCTCCAACTACCCCGAATGGATTTGGCAGGCGCGTCATTGTCAGCAAGCGCGTCCGCGAACTCGTTGACATCCCACGAGCAGCAGGACTACGGGATGTCACAGTGGAAGTGTCTGTGGCTCACACGAAAAGCAAACTAAAGTCGCGGTTCTTCGTCGAGATGCATCGAGAGAAGACCATGCCTCGCCACAGCTGGGGCTTTGGTGTGTCGCTCTTGGACGTGCGCAAATTCGAGTTGCAAATGAATCATCTCGTCAAGAAACACTACAAAGCAAACCGTCGGGGCGAACGCAAGGGGGTGAAAAAATGCTGCACGATGTGCATTCAACTCAAGGACGAGATGCACGCGTGGTCAGCAGTGAAGCGATGGAGTGCGATGAGCCCTGGACACAAAGAGCGCAAGTGCGATACGATCAAGCTTTTCTTTGATAAACTCTTCGAGCTACTCAGCAAGCATGCGCAGTGGATGCACGAGTGTGAAGCCCTGCGCGAGGTCTTGCGCTTGACTGAGGAGATGACTGAGATGCAGTACCCACACGATGCTGATGCCATAGATGTTATCCGTTCGCTGCGTCGTGTTGACAGCGGTGATGCGGAATGTGCACAACAAGATGCGACTTGCACGATCTGTATGACTAGTATTGACAAGGTGCCGGAGGAAATGTCCGACCGAGGACGTGCCTGTGGTGTGGAGCTGCCGTGTGGTCACAGCTTCCATGATACATGCATTTGTATGTGGCTTCATGCACGTTTGGACTGCCCCGTATGCCGCGGACACATTTCAGCTCCGAATTCGCTGGCTTCCTCGAGACGAGTATCGTAGCTCTACTTTATCAACGCAACAATCGGGAACATATCATTAAAAAGCAGTCAGACAAAGAATACGATGCTCACGCTTGTTTTACCTTTTCGGCTAGACATGGTGTTGAAGTATTTCTTGATTGCCTTGAACTTGAACGGTGAAAGTCACCCGTTCGCGTACACCATTCGTGACGATGATTTCATATGCTCCAGGAAAGCTTACCAAGTTCCCGTCTTTGTCGACGAGGGCGAGAGAGCTTCGTTGCACGGTAAAGCTCAGCTTACTTCTCTTCGATGCTGGCAAGTGCGTACGGTGATAGTCGAATAATTGCTTGTTCAGCAACTTGGCTGGGCCCCCTACACCCGTTTTCAATGGTCTGAAGAACGCGAATACAACTTCATCTCCATCGACAGAACCAGTATTTGAAAGTATCACGGAAACAGTTGCGTTCTTTGTCTTCGACACCACTTGGACCGCTTTAGCTGCTCTCGCAAGCGAGAATGAAGTGTAGCTGAGGCCCCACCCGAACGGAAATACAGGTTTACCCCTGAAGTAACGATACGAACGACCAGGGGAGGCAGTCATGTCCATACTTGTCATTTTCACTTGGTTGACGTAGTCCGAGCGGTACATGGTGACAGGAAGCTTCCCACCTGGATTCACGTCGCCAAATAGGATGTCTGCCATTGCTCGAGATCCGAAAAAGCCAGGGTAAAAAGCTTCAATAAGGGCATCTGTGTGCTGGATAACATCTTCAGCTCCCAAAACGCATAAGCACCACAACGGTAGGTTTGCCCTCCGCTCTGATACGTTGCAGTAGTTTCATTTGGGTACTGGGTAGTTCGATGTTGTTGCGATCTCGAACTTCTGCCTCGACGGATTTGTCGATTCCCAGGAAAAGGACGACGGCATCAGCATTTGCCGTGACTGCCACAGCCTCACCGAACCCAGAAGTCGACTCTCCCGTGATGTTACAGCCCTGAGCGAATGTCGTTTGTGATTCACCGTTCAATTGAGAAATGGCTTCAAACGGCGTTTGAATGCATCCGACTTCATCGTATCCTCCATGACACATTTGACCCAGGTAATTGCCTAGTAGTCCGCTTTGTGCTTGAGCGTGGGGTCCCACAACCGCCAATTTGATTCCTTTCGTCAAAGGGAGTACCGACTTGTCGTTTTGGAGTAATACAATGGACTTCCGAGCTAGATCGAGACTCAATTGCTTGGCTTCGTCCGTGTTCACATCACTTGGTGTTATTTTCCAGTATGGTTGATCGTCAATGGGGTCAAAGAGTCCAAGTTCAAATCGGAGTTTCAAAGTGTGTCGAAGAGCGTCATCCACTGCTGCTTCCTTGAGTTGATTGCTTTCTACGAGCTCTTTCAAGCACACCTCGTACGACTTGCCACTATTGACATCCGTGCCAGCGAGGATTGCCAATCTTGAAGCTTCACAACGCGAGGAAACGTAGTGATGTTGGTCAGAAATGGCCTCGATTGCACCTAAGTCACTAGTAATGTAGCCGTCAAAGCCCAGTACGTCTCGAAGCAGTTTGTTCTCCAAGTTATTGCTTGCACATACAGGCACCCCGTTAACACTGTTGTAGGAGCACATGACACCCTTGGCATTACCATCGACGATCGAGGAGCGGAATGCTGGGAAATATGTATCCGCGAAATCGTAGGGGGATACTTTTGCGTCAAACTTCATGCGATCACCACCACCGTAGTTCTCGTAAGAATACGCTACGTAGTGCTTGAGAGTTACAACAGCTTGAAGAAACCGCGGATCTTCGCCCTTACCTTCTTGCAGCCCCCGCGTATACGCCACTCCGTACTTACTATTCACTAGCGGGTCTTCTGATGGAGTCTCTGTATTGCGTCCCCATCGTGGGTCTCGGTTGATATTAATGTTTGGAGACCAGCAATCCAAACCAAGGTGTGGTCCCCCACGGTAGTTTTCGGTTGCACCTTCCAACCAGAGCCCTCGCAGTTCCTTTCCGATGACTTGGGCCATTGAGAGCACCGCGTCAGGATCGAAAATTGATCCTAGATTCACAGGATTCGAAGTGGGGCAGTTGGTGCCGCAAGTGGACTGGACACCGTGCACACAATTGGCACCCCAATTGTATTCTGGTAGGCCAATGCTGCTCAAGTTTCCACGTGGACTGGCCCGAGCTGTGAGCAGTGTCGCTTTTTCGGATAGTGGAATCCGCGACAAGAGGTCTTCGACGCGATCCGAAACCAATAGCGAGGTGTTACAGAAGGGAAGTCTCTGGTGGACTTTACTAACACAAGCTCGGGGAATTTCAGCACCGACACAGCCAGCAGTTAACGTGGCAATCAGCAACAGTCGACGCAATGCCATTCTAGCGTGACTGTCTAAGGTTGTCTTGGCTCGAGCGCTGGAAAGGAAAATCAAGAATGAACTTCGATTTTGATGGCAGTCCTCTTGTGTAACCCCAATAGAAATCCCATGTGATCGCTGCCAGGTTCTCTTCACCGTATCATCGTGGACCAGGCCTTGTCCAATTCAGTATTACACGGAATTGGCTGTAGTTGCTGCAGTAGTAATAATCTCAATACAACACGCTGCAATAATAAAAGCGGCCGCAATAACTGCAATATGAATTAATGCTCCTGCTCGCTACCAACTGATGCCAATGGACGCCTTCCATATATAGCTTATCCGCCCGACATATCTGCAGCAGATATGGGGCCTATGTCGGCATACATCTCACGGAGTCGTAGATATCGTCTCAATAGAATCACCTAACCCTAGAACTATGCTGTGTAGCCATCTTAGCTGGTGTACTTGATGTTTGTATAGTCTATGATGATCATCACTCCTAATATGCAGCCTTCACTCTGCTGAGGACATAACTTATATCTTCCGACAGCCTTGACTTTCATTCAGTTTGAAATCTGCCTCTAAACGCGAAGGTAAGTGCATGTGTGTACCTTTCCGTTGTTTTCTTTTCGATGCTAAAATGGAAATAGCTACTACTAGAGTGTTATATCCGCGCAAGGATTATGGTGCGTCTTGTGCACCCCTCCAGTCACTGGAAGTCGCGCTGTATCGTTGATACATCCAGCGACGACAACACGCAGCCCAATATCCCGACGACTGAATGTGAAATCTGCAGTGATGCCGAGACGCAGACCCCGCCATGGTCCGAATCGGAACCACACAAGTCCAAGCCGTGGAATAAGCCCCGACCAGACACGCCTCCCCCACAAACAAGACCATCACCGGGGCCACGTCCGCGTAGAAGTCCGACAACGTCATCTCCCGTGCTCCTAATGCCACCTCGGTCTCTCAAGCACCCACAAGCGAAGAAATGCGTAATGGCGTTGTACAACTGTGGTTGTGGCAAGTACACGCTTTATCAAGCGCGGTGAAGAGGTTTCTGTCGACTACGGCGACGATCTGTGGTTCGTGTGTCGCTGTGGACTTGATGGTTGCCGTCACCAAGACTACCAAGATGAAGAAGACCCGTAGGAGAGCTACCTGCAGCGAGAACAGAATGTCCATGTATACAGACGAGTGAGATTCTAAATGAGTATAAGTAGTACACATTTGTTGACATTTGTTGAAGTTGTTGCTGTTCGTTATCTACTGTAGGGCCTTCAAATCAACCTGTTAGCGACTGACACGCGCTACACGACATCGCGGAGGAGGAGGAGTACGAAGTTTATAGCTGCAAAGATCCTGCTGGAGGTTGTAGTACGTGCTCTTTGAGCTTTTGGCGCGAAGATTGAGTGGTGCTCCGCGCACGAAGGTATCCGTCCTTGTGCTAGATGGCATTTGCGCACGCAGGTTTCGCGCCAAGCCATGTTGAAGTTCTCCCGCATCTTTTCAAGATCGGCGGTGAATCACGGGGACTGCTCTCCTTGGTAGGCTTTGCAAAGGAAACACGGGCTGGCAGTTTTCACTTTGGGTACTCACCTCGTCAAACTTGTTGCATTCAAAAAGTTGACGTTATTGTCGTGCGTGTACATGATCATCCAAGCGCCCTCGCTTGGCGGATCCAGGCACTGGTTGGTCAAGTAGTGACGGCTCCGCATCGCGATCCTCCATTCATCTGCGAGCAGGGCGTCGAACACCTCCCTCCTGACCTCGCTCAGCCTCGTGTCCTGCTGAGAGAATGCTGCGCCTAGCACCAGCAGAGTGTCCATTTCCTCGGTCTGCCTCTCCATTAGCAACTGCAAATTTCGAAGTGAGCGATATTCAAGAGAGAGCGGGTTCTGTGTCCTTGGTAAAGTGTCGGGTACACTTTTTTTAATTAGAGCTTTACTATTGAAGTAGGACAGCATTAGCGGGACATGAGATGAAGATCTACAGCATTTACGGTGGCACCTCCGAGAGATAAGCCGGCATATATCTTTTCTAAGTCTAACTTAGCTGCTGCAGATATGTCGGGCGGATAAGCTATATATGGAAGGCGTCCAATGTCGTTACATCCCACATATTCCTGTTCGCACGAAGAAACATGACGAGTTCAAAATTCGCTGGGAGCATACAAGTGCGTTGGGGGGTGAGCACAAGCTTGCACTGTGAAAAAAAAAACGCTCACATGCATTCGAAGTCGGCGGCAGTTCCTTCAACAGCAGACTGTAGTTGGCACGACTGGGACGCTTGTTTGGCCCAGCAAGAAGAATCCGCGTCGCGTAGTCATCTTGGCGTTTCTTGCGCTTGTCTTCACACTTCGCCACCTCGAATGCCTTCACCGCATCTGCCTCAGCCTTTGAAAGCGTGCCACCGTTGATCACTTTGACGGCTGCCGCTTCAAATATAGGAGAGTGGACTATACTAGCGTTCGCGTTAAGCTGGGCACGCATCGTGGGGTACTCGCTAATAACCGAGTCAAAAAGCAGGCGGACATCCGCCAAATCGATATCGTCGCACTGCAGCTTCTTAGTGATGCTCTGGAACTTCTTCATGTGCTCCAGCAGCTCGAGGAGCTTGCGATGTGCTGCTCCTTCGTCATTGTTTAGACTGAGCGGGAGTTTTTGAGAATGAAAAGGTCACCATGCAAAAGGATTCGTACGTGTCCAGTGATTTAAGGTAGTTAGGTGGTCAGTATGGAGTATAATGAACGCAAAAGAGCTGGCTTCTCGGGTTAGGACGTCCATCAGTTCAATTGTGTCTTGCCATTGCTATGCAAGCACTTATGTTATATTGTATTGCAATTTTCGAGAAATATCATATTTTATTTTTTGTGAATATCCCAGTAATCCGTTTTTTTATTTTTAGAAACTGATTTTATCGATACTGAAATTTTTTATTCAGACCCCTGTCGTGGACAGCACACCAGGCATCCAACCAATATCGATGATCACCACCACACTAGGTTGCAACTTACCAGTACTCAAGTGCATCTAACAGTTGACATAACCACAGGGATAGGAAAAATACAATATCATACGGATTGGAGGCCTTCATCCAAGCCAATAAATAATTGAGTTATTGCCACATTTTTCGACAATGTCAACCAAGTCAGTAGGTCACATGAATAATATTCATGTGACCTATTATTATTATGTGACACTATGTCGTCTTTTCTCATGAGTTTTTGAACGAGTTGGTTGCTGTCGATGCGCCTGGATTCAGGAGGGGGTTACCTCGAGAACCCTCCCACCGCGTCCAACCTCTCCAACCAACACACACAAGTCATAGTCCGAATTCCTCGACATCACACATACAACACACAAATCAACTGATATAATATAATTCAGTTAGGAAATGACAAGCAACTGTACACCGATCGACAGAATGCATGGTCCATATAAAAAGGGCGCCCGTGATATAGAATTGTGTACACATTTTGTTATCAACCAATCAAATCACCCGTCGCAGCGTTCAATCGCTAAAATAAAACTCCACTAGTCACTCGATAAAACGGAAGTCTCCACCAGCCACTCGATAAAATGGAGGCAGCGGACGAGGAGTCCTCGCAGACCCCATCGAGATGGAAGAAGGCCAACATACCCCCAAGGTGAGTCTTTTTAATTTGTTTTATTTCGTTTATACTTAAACTGTTTATACATGTAGGTCATGTGTAGACTGTACAGACAAAAGCATGGATGGACTCTCGCGTGTGGAAGCTTTACCTACGCTCGCTTCTGCAGCAGCACATTACGCCCTCGGCTCTACTACTCGTAGATAACTTAGAGTGTCATGTCTCGGGCGTATCGGAAGCTATAGTTTCGGAGGAACTTGGCGCTGTTCTACAGCCATTGCCTAAAAACGCTACCTCTGTTTGCCAGCCCTTAGACGTTGGCATTATGGGGCCTCTCAAGGCGAAGCTGAAGGCGTTATGGCTGTTTGAAAAGGCTACTGCTACGACGGCGAAAGAAAAGCGCTTGGCTACGATAAAGCGTGCCATTTCAGCCTGGGAATCCATTAAAGCGGATACCGTCACTAGTGCATTTAACAAGGCACTTAAAACCAATTTTTAGTGCAAATACAGCTGCTCTCTATCTTTTACCAAAATCGTTATTAATTCGTTCTCACATAACCAGTCTACACACGCAGGACAGACTTTGCACCTGCGGGAAAGTGGCTCATGCATTCTGTCGATCGGTGTAATAACCCGTGTGCCCTGTGTGCAAACGTGACCACACAACCGGTTTGGCGATAGTTCTCGCTACCATCTGTTGAAGTTACCATCTCTGCAGTGATGACACTTATCTAAGGGTATTAAATTGTGCAGTTCCATATAGAGAAATCCTATTTAACTGGACTGGTTGGTGGAGAATAACTCCCCTCCAGAACACCAGACTCTCTAATTCATCACTTCTTCTTTTACTATCTTCAGCACACAAGCCCATTCTTCATCTACACTCAAGACTTCCTCTCCAATATTCTATGCATTATTTTATTCGTCTCCATCCTTCGTCTACCTAACAACTCTGTGCAAATCATTACTTCAACAGGTTATGGACTCCAACACTTCACCTGCGTGGATGAAGAACCGGAGACGCTTGATTCAAGCTCCTCTCAAAAATCAACGAGGCAAGAGAATCGCCCCGGAGAGGCCGCGTGTCTAGCAAGCCTGACGGCTGCCACGTGTATTCCTGCAAACCCTACACTACCAAATGTGCCAGCCACTGAGCTGTAGTGCTGCATGAGCTGTACTATCACCATGCTGAGGGGCTACGAAGCCTCCGCGCCAGCGTTCGAGCTGTACCGCTGCATGAGTTACAATTTCCGTGCTATTCCGGCTACTGCCGAGGTGTGAGGGCACGATGCCCTATGCGCCAGCTCTGACGCTGCTGCGCTGCATTAGCAGAACATCTGCCATGCTCTGTCTTTTATCCAGCAGGCCAAGAGCTCTGGAAAACTAACTGCACTACTGCACGAGCACCACGCAGCCGTGTTATGCCGGCCGTAACGCCGATGTTATAGGAGACATTCCCTTGTGCTCTACGTACATGTACGTGCCTTTACCTTTTGAACCACGCAGCATCGCTGCAGCACTAGCCAATGGCAGTCTGGCAATATAGTACTACGTAGTACTACCAATAAAACGGTATTAATATTTTGCAATGTCGAGCAGTACTGTAGCATTCTATGTACTACTACAGTAGTACTACTACTATATGTACACTACCAAGTGTAACACTTTCTAATCTGCCTAAGATTCGTACAACCAAAATATACTGGCTCGATGCCAAGCTATAGCGAACTACCCTGGTAGAACTACGGCTTGTAATTTGTTAAAGCAACATCAAATTCGGCTTTACAGACTTGCGTCTACCGACTTCCTCTGTTTATAACGGTCACCCGTGTACATGGTACACCGTACCACCATGATCATGCATGGACAGATGGCTACAGAATTAAAGAATTAAAAAAAAACATAAAATAAAAAATACTGTTATGTATCCAAATCGACCCAACTTCTCCTACATCTCTGTCTAGCACACATTGGCGAGATCTTCCGGTGTTTTTTGCCCTTGTCTTGTTCCGGCACGCATTGAAAGCTTATGCCGAGATTTAAAAGCCGGGGACCAACTCCATGACGCGTCAAACTCAGTAACGCCATAGCTTGTAGCTACGTCTTTGGCCTCTAACGCTAACATCAGATTTGAAATAGGTACGCCCTCCTTTCGGAGGTCGTTTACCCATTTAACAAGTTCCTGTTCAGCTTCTAGTGATAGTACAGTACCTACTCCTTTTGGACGAGCTTTCTTCTTTTTCTTCCCGTGCGGCATTTGACATAGCTCTTTGATTTTATCTTTTTCTCTAATCCACGACTCCACCAGCTTTCGCCGGGAGTCGTAGACGCCAGGACTCAGATCAGGGTAGAACAGCCGTAGCCTTGCGGATGTCTGGAGGCTCCCCCACCGCATTTATCACGGCAAGTTTTTCTCCTGCCGTGAATGACGCTCGTCGTTTGCCGCGCATTGTCAACTTGAAATGACTGGTACAGCGTTCAGTGTCAAAAACGCGGTACCGTTGTGATTCGGTTTTGTACGACCGTTATAAGCAGAGGAAATTCACTATTCTCTTTCTTGATTGTGATTGGCTGACCGTTATATGCAGGTGACCGGTATAAACAGAGGAAGTCGGTATTATCAAAAGTATGTGCTGAAATGTACGAAACTGGGAGGCATTAGCGCCAAAACCGAGCATTCATACGCCAAACTACATTCAGTCACTGGCATGAATTTCAAACATTTCCAGCTATACAAAACGTAACAACAAAAAGAAGAAAATTCTCAATACTTTCTGAAATACACGACACGCTTCTGTCTACAGAAAGCAAACTATAAGTTTTACTGCACATTGATTTGATAGTTTACAAGTCTTAGCACTTGAGAAGTAAAACATAAATAAAATCTTCTAAACGAGAAACAACTCGATAAGCCTCTAGGGAGAATAATAGCCCCAATGATGAAAGCTGAGCACTAACTGCAAAAATGATGCGTACACTGCTGATGACACTGTGTGGTTATTTGTGCTGTAAAAGCTGTAGCCTTTCTTAAAAATATTTGAACCTATAAACTCTCATAGTTAAAACAGTTTAAAAATGAACCAGTTTCAGGAAACTGGGAGGCAGATGTACTTTGTAAGTCCAGCCAAAGAAACATAACTCAAAAACCGAAAGACAACATGTGAAGAAATACCCACAAAGAGCACAAAACTGGCAGTTTAAAAAATGTAAACACTGCTTACACAAATATCAATACGAACAGATGTATCCTCCGAGCCTACAATACAGCTGTAATGGGTTTAGTCTCACTGCCCACCAGCGGGTCGAATAGCTGGTGCTGCGCCGGGTGGAATATCCAAGGATCGGGTGCTAAAGAGCACACTTCAACTTCGTACACTCCTGTTGGCTCGGTTCACCGCGCCGGTTTGTTCGATGCTGCAGCACGAACGCACCTATTTATATTAAAAGCCTAATAGACTTCTACTTTCGTCTTTCGTTCCTTCGTTCGTCTCTCGTAGACGCCGGCCTTCGTTGGTCCTCCTGCGCTCACGACAGTACTAACTGCTCGTCCTCCAAGTCCCGCGACTCCCGTTCCAGGCCGTACCAAGTGAGTCGTCTTCTCGTGGCCCACTTCTGGCTGCCACGTTCGTCGCCGCTTGGAAACCCGATAGTCCTCCTCCCATGGCGCTCAAAGTTCCTCCTCAGCCCGTCGCCCTTTCACTCCCTCTCCCTCTCTCTCTCTCTCTCTCTCTCGTACGACCCCTTGGTCGCTTTGACGCCACTCCGTGTCTACGAAGTGCGCCTCACTCGTCGAATTCCAAACCGAGCTCCACTCGGCGAATTCGCAACTGACTGCTCGTTCATCGTGCCTCCCGTCCGTCTTCGCGTATCACACGTCCCTCAAAGATCGCACTTCGACGTGCCCCGTGCCGTCAACCAATACAGTCTCTCCTATGGGCACTTCCATCGTAGTCAGTGCCACTTCCGTAGACAGCTTCAAGCACGATCGTGGATCTAACCCTGATCCAGGTTGAAGATCCTGTTGCTCCACTTCCAGCAGTCGCTGAGCTGCCCGTTCACAGCTTTGGCCCGTTTCGGGTACCAACCTGTTACACGCCTCCATCCATCCTAAGGTCTTCCACGACCTTATCGCCGTCAAAGAGCCGATCGTATTCCGCAATGGAAAACCATCGTCCGTTTTGTTCGTCTGTCCCGGTGTAGTCGGTCGTTGACTGCAAAAGCAAAAGTGATTGATATTCATGCAAGTTTGGCTAAGCTCACTCTGTCTACTGTCCTGTGCGAGCCGAGCTCTTGGTTGCTGCCAGCCAACCACTCAAAGTTCAACCGGCACAACAAGTTCCCATCCAGCACAGCTCCTGCAACATGAACCTTCTTGATCCACTTCAAGCAGTTGTCGTTCTGGATGTCCTCAACTAACTACACTGCCCCCCAGGAGCAACTATAGCTACGATCCACCATTGTTTTAGTTGGGGCGACTAGAGCTCGAGCGAGGCTTGCAGTTCTCAAACGCCGTTGTGAGTGCATTGTCCTCCACGCTCACCACGTACTCAGCGACCTTGGCGGGGACTTCGTTGGACATGGCCTTGAGCGATTCCCAGGAGTCTTCCTCATCTTGAAGACCGATCCACGACACTAACAATTGCCACTCGTTACGCGTCTTGTTCAGCCGGTGTTCCTTGAAAGCCGCAATCTCGAGCACCATTCCTTGGTTACCTACGTGTGCTAGCATTTTCTTCAGTGACGTCAAGGCTCGAGTCGCAGTAGAACTTCAGTCGCGATCCATGCACATTGTACAGCTTGTTCGTGACCAGTGTCGAATCATGTAGGAGTATGAAAGTGCTTCCGTGACTTCAAATGGCCCCACCCAACGTGCTGGTAGTTTGGTGTTCGAGAGCCGCGCGTCGATGCGCGACCACAATACAAAATCTCCCTCAGAGAAGTTGCACCGGAGCGCCATTGGACTTCTGCTGGTTCGCCCGACGACGTCTCTCCTTCTCGTCCAGCACATCCCGATGCATCTGCTGCATTGCCACTCGAAAGCTTCTCTAGCTGCCCGCTTGCTCCAATCAATTCCACCGATAAGTCCTTGCTTCCAGGCATCACGATCACTTCCAAGGGTTCGGCGCCGGCAGAGGTAAACAGCTCACTAAGTGCGACCACACAAGCTTGCCACTGCGGTGTGGTTGAGGTTGGATTGCACCACCGGAAGCAGATACACCCATTCACGGGTGTCAGCTTGTGCTCCATGAGCATGACCCGCAGGACCTGTAGGATGTCTCTGTTCAGTCGCTCGATGCTGCCATTTACCCATGGCGTGTAGGCAATCTGCAAAGTTCTGCTCGATGAGCCGCTTGCACACTTCAGTGGTCACAGTGTTTTTGAAGTGAGTGCCCATGTCGGACATGAGGATTTGGGGAGGTCCGAATCGTTTACACCAGTCCAGCAGAGCGATCACGGCAACTTCCGCGGTTGGAGAGTCACAAGCCACAAGTTCGCAGAAGTGCGTCAAGCTGTCTTTCAGAGCTAAGACATATTTCGTTTCACCCATGCTGTCTCCAAGGAACAGGTAATCCCAGTGCAGAACTTCGTTTCTAAATTCTGCATCCACAGTAGGACCCCACGGACGTGGCACGATGTTGCCACCCTTGACGTGCTTGCAGAGCAAACATCGACTGAGGAATCGACGACACAATTGTTGCATATCACGGATGTAGAACACATGTTGCAGAGTGGTCACCATTGGGTCAAGTCCACGATGCCCCTGCTCCACAGTGAGCAATGATCATCACACGTTGCACCAGCTCATTGTCACAGCTCGGGTAGCCATGTCATTGTCGACACGCAAAGGCCATCATCGTTGCGCACAGCGTTGCGTGGTTGCGAGCGCTTGTGCTTTGTTTGCGAGCGAGCGATGTCATCAATAGTAGGAAACACAAAACCATCCATTCTCGGTCGAAGCTGACTTGTTCGAGGTGCAGGATCCGCATTGCTGCCATGCTGTTGCGTCACGGCTTGGCTTCTGGTAACAGCCTTGCAGCGCACCACCACCCCACCTGTCTCGGACTGGCCCCATCGAGAGAAGGTCACCCCAGCCGTTCACGTCACCGTCTAAATGCTCAATGGGGTACGGCATACCAACCATAGTCAACGCCCAGCGCTGAAGACGCCCACGGACATGACGCTTGAGCTCCACAGCGGGATCAAAGAGGTGAATCAAATTCTTGTGATCGCAAAATATCGAAACCCAAGACGACGCAGCAATAGATAATCGAGATTCTTGCAAGCCCACATGATGGGAAGGCTTCTTTGTCAATAATCGCCCAGTTCCGCTCGGCGCCTGAGAAGGTACCACTCTTGCACACCAATAACGTGTGCTGTTGCTCCCAAGCATCGACACCAGGCACCCAGTTGTCGACTTGGGTTACTACGAGACCCCACCCAAACTCGGAGGCATCAGTGAAGACGCAGACTTGAGGCATCATCATGAGGAAACCAGTGACTGCGAACAGCTAATCAGCGACTTCACTCGTTCAAAAGCAGCGACGTCATCGTCGGACCAGTCCAGAATTACACCAGCAGCAAGGCGGCGTGTACGGCCCACCACGGACAGCACACCTTCCAGTTTTTTCTTGGAGGGGTTGAACAACACGACTGTAATCCATCAATGAGTCGAAGCCATCCCGCAGCGCATACGGTGCTGCAGGTCTGCACCGGTCTTCGGCAGAGGGAGGTCGATAAGAGCCTGTAGCCGAGCTGGGTCATGAGCAATACCAGTGCCACTAATAATCCGGCCACACCACTTAGTCGAGGTTTTGAAAAAGCGAGCTCTTGTTCACACTGAAACGTAGCCCATACTCACGTACGAGCTCAAAGAATTGTCGTAGCGCGGCGATAAATTGTTCGGGCTCTTTGCAAACACGAGAATGTCATCTATCCAGATAAGAACGTGCTTGTACAGCATCTCGCGGAAGATCGACTGCATTTGGTTTTGGAAATGCGTTGATGAATCCATTCCACCCTGAGGGACCCGAGTGGGGGTGTAAACAGTGTCTTCCGTGATGAAACTCATTATTTCCTGAGAGTCTCGGTGCAACGGGAACTGCCAAAAACTCTTCGGCATGTCAAAATCAGCGACTCCGTAAGCACCTTCGACAGCTGGAGTCATAGTTGCCATGTTTGGCGAAGCACCAGCAATAGGCACCGTCCATCGATTGACAGGTCTGTAGTCAATGGTCATCCTGTATTCCATTGCACGTCCAGGTTTCGCGACAGGAACAGCGGCTGAAGCCCATCGACTCTGATTGTTCTTGTAGATGTAGCCCATTGACTCGAGCTTCTGTGTACGCTTTAAGTAGTCGCGCTGTGCTGGCGAATACTTTCGAGGTTTTGCACGGAACGGCACTGCGTCCGGTTTGAGCTGAATACGAAGTGGCTCAACCAGTGCAGGAGGGTCGTCATCAATGTCTTCAGCGAAGATGTCTTGGAAGTAGTTCACCAGTTCACAGAGAGCTCCAAATTGTCCTTTAGAGAAACAATTCAGACGAGAACGCTCTAACCTTATAGCGAGTTTGTCTGGAACGTCTTCAGGAGCGGAAGGGTTGTCGTCTTCCTCAAAGGGTCATCATCCACTACAGTGGTCCCTGCTGCTAGTTGTTCAAGTTGACGGTCAACATCAATACCCAGTGACTTAAGAGTCTTGTCACCAAGCAGAAAATCCGTCTCCTCTCCTTCCAGCACCAAACATGCCACATGAGAAAGTCGTACTGATCCGGCAGCGGTCTGGAGTAGAACGTTGACAGCTGCTTCATGATGGCATGCTAACGTGGCACCTCCAGCGACAGTCACCATTACAGGATCATGCAATTCCGACAGGTCACGTCACTGCCGAGCTCAGCAACTCGTTCACTAATGCTCGAGGCAGAATATTGCTGTCTGATCCCGAATCAGCACAGAACGGGGGCAGTCACTAGCCCGTTGATTAACACCTCGCCCGCCTGAGGCGAGTTCACCACATTCACACGCACCACTTTGGTGCGTTGCTTCGCTTCATCACGCTGAGCACGCAGCTTCTCGTGGGCCTTGGTCTTGTCATCCTCAGTTGCGGTTGGGCATTGGCGCAGCCAATGTGCACCGCCGCAATGGAGACATCCTCCAGACGGTGGCGCGCTGGCGCAGAGTGGACGATGTTTGCACTCCGCGCTGCGTGGCTTCTCACCACCAAACTTCGTTTCCGTCGCCTTCGACTTGCTGTCTTTTACCACAGTTTCTTCTCCGTCTTCCTGTCCCCTTCTGCTTGGTTTCCTTGTGCAGCACATGGTACTTGTGCTGGGCACGAGCTCTCCTTGATTATGGAGAAGAGAACGAAGTCGTTCTTCTTTCCCTCACGTCTCTCGTACTTGACGCGACGGATAACGTCGTCTCGCAGAATCTGCGGCTCCAGATTGTCCAGCAGGATTGAGCATCTCAGCTTCATCCTGTCGACGTACTCGCCATCGGTAGGTCGACCCACACCGAGGATGCGGCCAAACCCATGTTGCTCGATCAGCGAGAAAAGTCGGTAATACTTGAGTACGCGGGCATCGATGTCACTTTCCTTCAGGTCCATGTTGAGGTTGTTCTTGAAGAAAAGGTCAAGATCAGGAAGATGCTCATTCTTGACGTTACCCGCACGTTTTTCAATTAACCAACCGCACGAGCTGCACATCATCCACGGTCTCAACTGCGGTCTGCAACTCATACAGACACACACGATCTCCAGGGCTTCGGCTCCAGAGAGTTTTGACAGACTCGAGAGCCTTGTCGTAGGCCTCGCCGCTGTCCACACACAACGTTAGCGCACTCGAGCTTCGTACAGGGCTCGATCCTTGCGCCATTTGACAATTGCAGCCTGACTCCAGTCCATCAACATCGGCGCTTGGACAAACTCGAAGATAGGTTGGTGGACTGACATGACAACGTCGCCATCATCGTCGTACGACGTTCCCCCAGGCATTGCGGTCTTGATACTTCTAAAGTTAACTTTGTAGTCGGTCGTTGACTGCAAAAGCAAAAGTGATTGATATTCATGCAAGTTTGGCTAAGCTCACTCTGTCTACTGTCCTGTGCGAGCCGAGCTCTTGGTTGCTGCCAGCCAACCACTCAAAGTTCAACCGGCACAACAAGTTCCCATCCAGCACAGCTCCTGCAACATGAACCTTCTTGATCCACTTCAAGCAGTTGTCGTTCTGGATGTCCTCAACTAACTACACCCGGTGTCTCTTTCCGTGGTATCCCCTCCTCTGTAGTACTCGCTGGCAGGTCGTAGTAGATATTCCAACACGTACTGCCCGGCCTTATTTCTCCGCCGTCGTCTTCTGAGCTCCACCATGAGTCCGTCCTTGATGCCGCTCGTTCCTTCACTTCCCACTGCTTTTGCAGGTCTTATCTTGCCGCGTCCAGCAATGGCTGCATTGACAGGAGCCGTCGTTGCTTCCGTAGTCGTTCCTGTCGCCTCGTCATCTTCGTCTTCGGACCGTGCATTCTCGTATTCAATCTGTTCAGCCAAATCTCGAGCTGCTGCGTCCAACAGGACCGTTGGTTGCCTGTAGGTTACTAGGAACGACGTGTGAGCTATAAATTGCTCGTGTTCATTTTCATCGTCTTCGCGCTCCACCAGAAAGTTATCGTATCCGGCTGATTCCACTACTCGCATCGGGCCGATCCACTGATGAACAAACTTTGAGGCTTTCGGTCCACGTGGTGGTCGGAACATCCATACGCGATCTCCAGGCTCGAAATTCGTCCTCTTCCGTGTCTTCTTATTGTAATACCGTGCTTGTCGACGTTGTTCTCGTTCTCGGGCTCGCTCTGCACACTCATGCGCCTCTTTCAGACTGCTCAGCAGCTTAGCATGGTGTTTCACCAAATCACCAGCCTCGGTCACTCGCGTTGCTCGTAGTAACTCGTTGGGTGCTCTTAATCGCCGCCCCATCATCAATTCGTTCGGAGATAACTTTACCGTCGAATGGTGTCCAGAGTTGTAAGAGTACACCGCGTAATCCACCCAGGTGTCCCAGTCTCGTTGTTTCTCGTCGCTCATGAACGTCGCTACACAATCCTTCCAAGTTCTGTGAAATCGTTCGACCAGACCGATCATCTGGGGTCGATAGGGGACTGGGTTGATCTGTTGGGCTTGCAACAACATCACTAGCTCCTCGATCACTTTGCCAACAAGTTCCGGTGCCCCGTCCGTCAGGATTTCTCGAAAAGGTCCAAATCGCAGCACCACTTGCTTCATGAGAAATTCTGCAATGTTTTCGGCGGTATGATCCTTCACTGTAATAGCCACCGCGTATCTCGTGACATACTCCACAGCCGCTACAACGTATCTTTCGCCTCCATCAGTGGCTGGCAATGGACCCGCTACATCTAGGGCCCACCGGTCACCGACATCTCCTCCTCGCAAGCTACGTAGTGGTGGTATCACTTCTCGGGGACGTGCTTTGCGGCTTCCACACTCCTGACATCCGAGTACCCACCGTCGTACTTCGTTTTGCAGTCCTGGCCACCAATATTGCTGTGCTATCCGTGCGTACGTGTGCGTTGCTCGCAGATGTCCAGACCACACGCTGTCGTGGCATTCTTTAAACACTGTAGCCCAAAGTGCTGGTGGAAGAACAATTCGCCGTCCGTTTGGTCGTTCCACGACTACCAGCCCGAATACCCTGCTGATGGCCTTGCCCTGGTGTCTTCCAGTTTGCAACATCTTTTGTACCATCCGGCTCTTGGTTTGTCCCTCGATAATCTCCTCGTCCGTCAATTGTAGCGTTGGTTCTCGCATTCTCTGCTGCTGCGCGCCTTCCATCCTACTAGTATTTCGTGGTTCCTCAGTTGGTCTCAGCACAGTAGGTAGATGTTCCGTACGTTGCTCATCGCCATCGTTCTCGTGTCTCTCAGCCGACGTCAATGCCGTTGTTGCCGTATCCACGTGTGACAAGTTGCTGGCGTTTTCAGAATTGCCATCGTTCGTCACCGTCCTCGTTCTCACTGGGATCACGGCTGTATCGTTAGCTCTCGACCTCATCGAATCTTCCATTTCGTCGCCACTCTTGCCATCCGCCCACGTGATCATTCGGCGCCGTTCTGTCTTCGTCTTGCAGTTGGTTGTCGCGCGTTTCGGCGTCTTGTCCTGTCCTGCAGTCGTGGTCTTCTTCGTTGGCTTTGGGGCCGTTTGCCTCTCACCTGCCGGTGCTGCTCCACTAGATACTTGCTCCTCCTGTCTGCGTTTCGCGGCTCGTGTTAATGGACGTGTTCTCACCGCTGAGGTCGGGTGCTCAAGCATCCGCGTAACCTTCCGCTTCTTCGTGCGTCCTGCGGCCTTGGTGTTCGGTACTTTTGCTTGCATATCAGCGGTCATCTCAACCACTGCATCTATTAACTCATCAATGACAGTCCGTACTCCGTCGTGGGCTTCTTCCGTTGCTGTACCGCGTTCATTCTTTCCTTGGTCACCTCCGTCGGTGGTGCCATCCTTCACCGTTACTTCACTCGTCTCGGTTGTCATCGTGCCATTCTCCAAGATGTCTGCCGGTGCTTCCTTCCTTCGCCTCGTTCTCCGCCGCCGTCCAATAGCTGCCCGTACCTTCGTTGCTACAGGTGCTCTGGATAAAGCGTCGGCCACCACGTTCGTGTTACCGGGTCTATACTGCACGTCAAAATCAAACTCTTGGAGCGTGAGAGCCCACCGATGTAGTTTTCCGGTCAGGTTTGGACTCGTCATGAGCCATTTCAAGGCGGCGTGGTCCGTTATGATCTCGAACCGCCGTCCGTACAAATAGGGTCTAAACAACTTGATCGCCCACACCACAGCGAAGCACTCCAATTCGGTAATCCCATACTTGCTCTCCGTTTCGCTGTTCACCTTGCTTGCGAATGCCACAGGTTGCCACCCGTCGCCTTTGTCCTGCATCAGACACGCTCCCAGCCCCACTTTACTTGCGTCGGTCACCACACGAAAGGGAAGCCTAAAATCCGGGTAGATCAACAGTGGTTTTGCAGTTAGGATGACTTTCACTCTCTCGAAAGCTTCCACTTGTGCATTGCCCCATTCCCATGCTACTCCTTTCCTCAGCAACTTCGTTACGGGTGCCATAAGCGAGCCAAAGCCGTTCACAAATCGTCGGTAGTAGCCTGCTAGATGAACAAACCTCTTGGCTTCTACAGCATCGTTCGGTGTCGGAAACTCACGTACTGCACTCACCAGTCGGTCCAAAGGCCGTACCCCGTCACTACTAAGTTCATGTCCTAGATACTCCATTGTCTTCGTCGCAAACTTGCATTTCTTGAGTTTGAGGGTCAATCCTGCACGTTGCAAACGTTCGAGTACCGTCGCCAACTCAACAATGTGTCGCTCAATTCCTCCGCGCGTAAATATCACTATGTCGTCCAAGTACACCAGGCATGTAGTCCAAGTGAGTCCTCTCAGTACTCCATTCATCAGCCTCTGGAATGTAGAAGGAGCGTTAGTGAGTCCGAAGGGCATCCGCACAAATCGATATAACCCCTTCTTCGTCGTGAACGCCGTTTTGTCGCGATCTTCTGGTGCTACAAGAATTCGCCAATACCCAGCACGCAAATCTAACGTAGTAAACAATAAAGCACCTCCCAAGGCTTCCAACGTTTCATCTATTCGAGGTAGAGGGTAAACGTCCTTCTTCGTAACCTTGTTGAGCGCCCTATAATCCACACAAAATCGTACTTCGCCATCTTTCTTGCGTACCAGAACAACAGGAAATCCCCATCCACCGTTGCCTTCTTCAATGACACCCGACTTCAACATCTTCTCAACATTGCTCTCGATGATACTGTCGTCCGTCTGAGCTTGACGCCGTCGTTTCAACATTATTGGAGAGGCTTCACCGGTATCGATGTGGTGAGTCACATTCAACGTCGTTGCTGGAGGACATTCACCAGTATTCGCTGTCAGTGAACGATACACTCTCAATAGCTTCACCACTAGTTCACGGGTTTCCGGGTCGTTACTTCCGATGTCCACTTCCGACTCATCAGGTAGAGGTGTCTTGCTATCGCCCAACTTGTCTACCCAATCCTTTACTCGTCCGGTATCCAACTGGCCGCTCATTGTCAAGATTTCCATGTCATCGTCCAAGGGTATCCATGTTCCAAGCTCCTTCTTGTTCGGAATCTTCGCGGATTTCACATTGGTATTGACAGCAGGGACCCACGCTCGTCCGTTTCGTGCCGTCGTCACTGTTGCTGCCAATAATACGGATCCTGCCTTCCTGGTGGGTATGAACAGCCCCCGTTCTCCATCATTTGCCGTCACTGAAACTTGTACCGGCGTCACTGCATTGCCACTCAGCTCCGTCGTCAACACCATGCGTACTGCAGCAATCTTGGCCCCATTTTCAGTATCGTACGTCCTGAAGGGTATCACCACTGCTCGTCCTGCGTCAGCATAGCGAATCTCCTGCTTCTCGAAGTCCATGGTGGCACCTTTCGTCTGCATGAAGTCAACTCCCAGTAAGAACTCATCGTCACATCCAGATACCACGCACGCATCGATCGTCAACTCTTCACCGAACACCGTCAGGAAAGTGAAGCGCCACACTCCTACCACGTCAAGTAAAAAGCCACCTATGCCTTCCACATAGTCAACTGGGGCGTTCACCGACACTCTGTCGCCGTGGGCCATCCAGTCCGTCCCAGCTATCGTATAACGTGCCCCGCTATCCAGCTTCACGCGTCTCCTTTCACCGTTGACATTCATAAAAGCAGTCGGTAGGCCGTCGTCTGCCCCAACATATTCCACAGTAACTCCGTCATTCTCCGCTGTTGAGGTGGTTGCCGAGCGCTGTTTCTTCACCAGGCTCACGCGTCCGATTCCTGCATCTTGCTGTACTCGTACCCCATCTATCTCGTTCAAGCGGCGTCGTTGCTTGCGTCGCTGCAGTTCCTTCCAGGCGTCGTCAGCTTCGCCACGTCGCTTCAATTGCAGGGCAATAGCCGTAGCTGCTCGTTCCTCAGCCGTTACTCGTGCATTTTGTCGTTTTCGAGCCAAATACGCCTTGGCTTTCAGCCGTTTGGCCGCCTTCCGAGCTCTACGCCTCGCGCACCGTGGGTCCGTGACATCACCATCGTCGCTGCCATCCTCCTTCGGTGTGGTTTCGGCATTTACTACCTGAATCTCTGGTTCTTCGTCGCTTACCGCGTTTGGCAGGACCTCTTTCAGTACCACAGTATCATCCTGTGTCGTAGCTTCCTCCACCTCAGTCAGCGTATTCTGGACCTCCTTTTCCTGTGCCGTTGACGTCACCACCCGCTCTACTTCGTTCGGCCGGAAGTCTCCACCGTTGCTTATTGCTCCATAGTCAGGAGTGTTACTACCCCGCACTTCATCCGTCGAGGCTTCACGCGCGCCCCCTCCAGCTCCGACCTTCTTTCCACCGTATCGGCGCTGGATAACTCGAAGCTCTCGTTCTTCATCTTCTCGTCGCGCTCGTGCAAAACGTACCGAAGCCACCGTTGGTCGTACAGTCGCTACGCACCTTGTTGCACGTTCAATGTCTTCTTCTGCCGCATCTTTCAGCAGCACTCGCACCGCTCGTCGTATCTCGTCGCCTCTATCGTCACTTGCATTCCCGTCATCGTGTTTCTTCTCGTCACTTACATCATTATCGTCACTCTTCGTCTTCTCAATTCGGTTCACCTTCTCGTGTAGTCCGGCTGCAGCATTCACGGTTGCTGGTACTTCTGGTTCCTTGACCGTATTGGCTACTCGTCGGGGATACTGGACACTTCGTAGACGCCATACTCCCCCTATGACGTCCGACCCCCGTTTTCCGGACTCTTGCGCTCTTCCTCACGCTTGGCCAGGTACTTGTCATTCTTGGACTTGGCTGCAGTGTCCGTACAGTCCCGTGCGAAATGACCAAATTTGTTGCACGCGTAGCACTTGGGTCCCGTGGTGCAATGCTGCGCCCAATGGCCATCCTGGCCGCAGATGAAGCATCGATTGCCGTCCGTGCTCTTCGCACTGCCTTGCCGTCCTCGAATTTGTTCAGCTAACACTTGTCGGACTGCTGCCTTCAGCTTCTTCTGGGGTTTCGCGTCACGTTCATCGTCGCTGGATTCGACTGTACGCTTGGGCTTCGCCTTCTTACGTGGCTTGGGTTCATCTTCGTCGTCCTCATCAGTTGACTCCTCCTGGCGGCGAGCTTTCTTCTTCTGGGTGGTCCGTTTGGGGTCTGCCTTCTTCGACTTCGTTCGCTTCTGACTAGGTTCCGCCCAGTACCGGGAGTTCCATGTGCGTCCAGCAGGAAGCTCGTATTTCCCCGTGATAATGTTCCAGGCCCCCTTCGGATTGGTATAGAGGACGAGGCCATCCGGGTCCACCGCCGCGTAATTCTTGATTCCTTCCGTCACTCCCGCGACTGGGACATACACGCTTCCAACGCCAGGCAAGGTCACTGTACGAGCCGTCACTTCATCTGTTGCGTTCGTCCCTGCCGCTGCTGCCGTCCCCGAACCTTTCTCGGCAGTCGACGCCATCGGTGCTAGACTTTCCATCGGATCATCTATCTCGGTCGCCTTGATTACCGCTTCCTCCAAGTTTTCAGGTTCCTGCTGCTTGACCAACTGCCGTGTGGTTTTGTCCATCCCACGGTAGAACTGCGCCATCAGCACGTGTTCACTGACTCAACTTCTTCCTGCTGCCTTTCGGAGCGCCGCTGCGTAATCCGCATGGGACTCTTTTACACCACGTGACCGCGTATTCACTCGGTACTCGGCTAACGAGATGTCTTCCTTAGGTCCATACCGTCGTAGCAGGGCCTGCTTCAAGTGCGTCCACGTCCGTTCCGGATCATTCAGTCTTCGATTAAAGTCCACCCACCAACTTGCAGCTTCCGCCATCAGCTTGTTGCCCAAGATGAAGTAAAGAGCATGATCGCTCCATTCCCCGCGTCCCGACTCACGAGCTCCTTGGAGTGCCAAGTCGATTCGGTCTGTCCAAGTTGATACTGAGGCTCCACTCGTTGGCGTAAACGTCGGCAGTTCCAGGTCCTTCACGTTTCCTCGGCGTGTTGGTTCACGACGGCGGCCCCGTTGCCTTCCGTGTCGCCCCGGTGACCTTCGCTGTTCCTGATGCTGTTGTCTTCTCCGTGGCTCCCGTCGCTCTCGTGGTGGACGTCGATGTCGTGCAGGTTCTTGCCAGCTCGAACCACTGCTTGAACTCTCTGAACTACTGCTTCGTTCGTGCGGTTGTCCATACCGTCGGGGTCCTCGATCATCGGAGCCGTCACTACTGCTGGAAGAAGATGGGTAACCATCTCCTCCTGGTTGTCCACGTTGTCGGTGTTCGGCACGGCGTCTCGGTGGCGTCCTTTGCCGATCTCGTGACCTTCCTCTTCGTTCGCGGTCTGGCGGCTGTCGTCGTCCAACGCTGGGCTCTCGATCGTCGTTATCCCTTCGCAGGGCTTGCTGGTGCCGATCCCGGGATCCTCGAGACTCGCGACCGTCGTCCTGTTCAGCTCGTTGCTGTCTACGTGGTGGATCTTCATTGCGGCGCAGTCTCAGCTGCCGAACTTCTTCTCTGAGCTCTTGGAGTTCTATTGCCATGGCATCCCTTTCCGCAGGTGCCCGTGGTGCTGGTGCATCTTCACCAAGGTTTTGTTCTGGAGGTGGATTTCCAGGCTCAGGTCCCATGACTCGTTCAAGTACTCTCTCGTTCACTTCCTCGGCGTCATCATCATTCCTCTCCACGTCGCGCTGCTCACTTCGCCGTTGTCGCCCATCGTCTGATGCTGGTTCCCGCCGTTCGTCCCGAACTTGACGGTTCTCGGTGGGCCTCGCTAGTTGTCCAAGCACAGCATCCACCAGGTCCTTACTGCTTCCAAATTCCGGGTCCTCCCCGTTCGCTGCTCTGGCGAGGAATCGTTCAGCTTCTTCCCACTCGCTGCGTGCTTGACTCCGTGTCAACATCATGGACTCATTGACTTCTCTTGCTGACGGAGCCCGCTTATCTTCATACTCTTCGGGGCTAATCGTGGCTTCGTCGCTGCTGCTTCGGGTAGCACCTGGCACTGCATCACTCGTTTCTTGACGACCCTGAGAACTCCTTCGTCTCGTGCTTCCAGATCGTGTCGACACCTGCCTCCTCGTAGACCTCTTTCGGGCCGTTTCCTTTGATTTCTTCGTCATTACTCGCGTTGAATCCCGTAGTCGCCGTTGTTGCAGTGAGACAAGCCCCTGTATGACCACCATGTAATGGGTTTAGTCTCACTGCCCACCAGCGGGTCGAATAGCTGGTGCTGCGCCGGGTGGAATATCCAAGGATCGGGTGCTAAAGAGCACACTTCAACTTCGTACACTCCTGTTGGCTCGGTTCACCGCGCCGGTTTGTTCGATGCTGCAGCACGAACGCACCTATTTATATTAAAAGCCTAATAGACTTCTACTTTCGTCTTTCGTTCCTTCGTTCGTCTCTCGTAGACGCCGGCCTTCGTTGGTCCTCCTGCGCTCACGACAGTACTAACTGCTCGTCCTCCAAGTCCCGCGACTCCCGTTCCAGGCCGTACCAAGTGAGTCGTCTTCTCGTGGCCCACTTCTGGCTGCCACGTTCGTCGCCGCTTGGAAACCCGATAGTCCTCCTCCCGTGGCGCTCAAAGTTCCTCCTCAGCCCGTCGCCCTTTCACTCCCTCTCTCTCTCTCTCTCTCTCTCTCGTACGACCCCTTGGTCGCTTTGACGCCATTCCGTGTCTACGAAGTGCGCCTCACTCGTCGAATTCCAAACCGAGCTCCACTCGGCGAATTCGCAACTGACTGCTCGTTCATCGTGCCTCCCGTCCGTCTTCGCGTATCACACGTCCCTCAAAGATCGCACTTCGACGTGCCCCGTGCCGTCAACCAATACAGTCTCTCCTATGGGCACTTCCATCGTAGTCAGTGCCACTTCCGTAGACAGCTTCAAGCACGATCGTGGATCTAACCCTGATCCAGGTTGAAGATCCCGTTGCTCCACTTCCAGCAGTCGCTGAGCTGCCCGTTCACAGCTTTGGCCCGTTTCGGGTACCAACCTGTTACACAGCGAACAGGTTTTGATCCTTAAAATTAAAGGTTTTCCTGAATAGCTTTCTCAACACGCGAACAAAAGCGTTAATAACGACGGTGAACAGGTTTTCTCCTCTAAGGTTTTCCTGAATAGCCAAAATATCAATGAAAACAAGAAATTTGCACAACCACGCCAAAACCGGCAAGAAAATAACAAATCTGACAACGAAGTCAAAAAAAAAAGGTCATATTCATGTTCGCATAGGACTGTTAAAACAGCCACCTGTGGAGCATTAAATTCTACTCGCCAGATAGAGCGTCATACACATTCCTCGATGTGGGAGGCTGTTGAAGTTACCATCTCTGCAGTGATGACACTTATCTAAGGGTATTAAATTGTGCAGTTCCATATAGAGAAATCCTATTTAACTGGACTGGTTGGTGGAGAATAACTCCCCTCCAGAACACCAGACTCTCTAATTCATCACTTCTTCTTTTACTATCTTCAGCACACAAGCCCATTCTTCATCTACACTCAAGACTTCCTCTCCAATATTCTATGCATTATTTTATTCGTCTCCATCCTTCGTCTACCTAACAACTCTGTGCAAATCATTACTTCAACACCATCCATTGCCAAAAACAACCACAACCTGTATAAAAAATTGCATGTTATTGGGGTTGAGGAGCAATAAATTATGGCAATATGACATTGCCAATATCGGCAATAGTTACGGAAAATTACCAAACCCTGCATAACCACCACCCAAAAGATTTGGTTGTCAGAATCCTAGACTGCAAAACGCAGTATGATCGTCGAAAGAGCATGTATCAAGCCACAAAGCATATTGTAGTGTGTTACGCAGTCAACACTGCTCGAGATGTAATACTTATCCCAGTAGCTGGATAGCACCCATGTTGTTCCGAAGCTCTGCGAAATGCAGTGCGTTCTCTCCGAACTACAGCCAAATGCACATGTAAGACATCAGAAAGATTTACGGTAGAAAATAACCACTCACAGAGTTCTTGAGTGAGGTGTCAGCACCACGTTTACGCAGAAATTCGATCACTTCGGTCTGATTCGTTTTGGCCGCGACAATGAGCGGTGAGTAGCCCTGCTCATCCAGAGCATTGACGTCCGAACCGGCTTCGATAAGAAGCTGAACCACCTCAGCGTTTGGCTTTTCACTGTAGCACGCGTGGTGTAGTGGAATTGAACCATTCTACAACAATATTAGCCCAGACCACTGCTTGAGTAACTTTTACACGAAGGACTTACAACATTCTTAATGGAGTATTTTGCACCAGCTTGTAGCAAATGGGAGACACACACCGGGTTTCCTGTTCGAGCGGCGTTGTGCAACGGCGTGTTTCCAAACTACATCGCAATTGAAGGTAATTAGCACTATTGTACACATCATGCCTAGAATTGATCCATACTTGGTTTTGCAGGTTGATGAGATCAGGAGCGTCCTCACTTGACTTCTCAAGAACCTTGGCTACAACAAGCTGCAGAATACCCGGGTCACCTCTAAAGGCAGCTTCGTGCAGAGGACTGTTGCGATCCTGCGGACAATTACAGCTACGAATGAGTAAATCTGGAATGATTCCCCGCTTTAATGTTAACGCACTGGGGTCTTCAAGACTCCAAGCTCAGCGCCGGCTTCCAGTAGCATCTTTACAATCTCCTGGTGGCCATTGGAAATGGCAGCAATAAGCGGAGTAGCTCCGTACTGCAAGTAACACAACGCATCAGCATGATATCGCTCCTCAGTAAACACATTTGGATGCCTAACCGATTGCGTGCAATGCCAGTTAATGTCAACTTGAGGGTCCTCCACCAGACCTGTCACAGCTTGGACGTCGCCAGTCTCACTCGCCCGGAAGAGCTCTTCTGTCTGCTTGGAAACCACTCGATTAGCACTCATCGCTTGTGACCTTTTGAGATCTTGGCGAGAGAACGTCTCTCGATTTGCACATGCGACTTTTCACTATGAATGGCAGTCGCTAGCAGTGCTATGCAAGATTAAGGCATACATGTAGATTTGTCGCTATGCAAAGTTCTACATTGGGACCCGGCGGCAAACATGGAATCCACCATTTCCCAAGCTTCTCGCTCGGAAAGATGCAGGTCCGCGTATTGGAGACGTTTGCAGCTGTAGCTGCCGCCTTGTGCAGCGTCAAGGCGTGCGACGGGTTCTACCACTTGCGCTTCTCTCTCAACACGAACGAGAGAGGCCTAGCCGACTCGATACGAGAGTGCGTGGCGCCACTACTGTTCGCCCCCGTCCAGTGGCTTCCGGGAGACCAAGCGCACGAATTCTGCACCCAAGAAGCCTGCAAGCGCGCTGTCCAGGAGCTGAAGAAATTTCCGTCGTGCACATGGAAGAGTGAGATCCCTTCGGGTAGTGACGCTAATACGTTGGCCATTGCCCAGCAGGTCATGAGCGACTGCGGTGGCGCCGCATAAGCTGCTTCAACTTCGTTTGCATCTCTTTAATTGAATCAAGACATCCTTGGGATTCTGTCTATTCTAATAATTATTCATTCTACAGTAATTAGTAAGTCAGTAGTTAATTTGATCAACTTGATTTCTATATTGATATGAATTGCCGTATTCAATATTTACAAATTACAAAATACTTATTATTACAATCCCCCGATACAATGACATCTGCCACGAGGCGGCGTCCAGTGGGATTAACAAGCTCCAGTACCAAGTACCTGTACGATGGCAGGCCGTGGACGTGAGCTCACGCTGCCCGCGTGGATGAAGAAGCAGCAGGCGGAAGTTCCTGCGTACGGCGCTCCCCCTCAACCTGCGCCTCCGTCCCGAGGCGGCGCGTACCCTCCTCCTCCTCAGCACCAAATGCCTCCGGCCATGCCAGCGCAGTTTGCAAATGCTCCTGTACGTACATCATGTCTGTACGCACACTTTTAATATTGTACTAATAAAACTTTGTACTGTACGACAGGAGTTCTCAAACGGCAGTGCTAAGCCTATGGCCCCTGCGGACGATCGCCGCAGCTCACATCGTAGTCGCCGCAGCCGCTCGCGCTCTTCGCACCGTCACGATCGCAGTCGCAGCAGAGAACGCCGCTCCTCGCGCCACCGCTCGTCCCGTGACCGTCGAAGCCGCAGCCGGGATCGAGACCGCCGTCGGTCCCGCGACCGCTCGGATCGCCGCTCGTCTAGACGCAGCCGCTCACGCTCTTCGACTCGCGTGGTGCGCCGCCGCAAGAAATCCAACTTTGACGTGCGGCCACCTGGAGTTACTGAAGAGAACGCTGCAGCCTATGCAGCACAGGCTATTCTGCAGCAAAACATGGCGGCGCTAGCAGGATCCGTGGGTCCGGCATCTTTCGCCCCGCCGCAGAATTCGTCTGCACCCATGACGGTGAGTTTTTCTAGCTCGTATTGCCTTGAGCGCGCCAATCAAACAGCACGGAGAGATACAACGGCTGACACGATGTCATTGTGTGTGCGTTGTCCGTTGTCTGTTCGTCGTGGTGCTTGCTTGGTAGCTGTACAATCCCCTGGAGTGGTGCTGGACACCGGCGCGATTAACTCTCACACTTCCACTAACGTGTGCTGCTTTTTGATGTGTTCCACTCGTTCAGAATGGCCCATCGGGTCCCACGTACAATCACTCTCACCAGGCTAGCGCAGGATACGGTTTCTCGGGCCAGACGCAGCAGACCCGCCATGCCCGTCGACTATATGTTGGCGGTATTGGCGAAATCGCGGAGCCAGAGATCACTGCATTCTTTAACGATGTTATTGACCGTGCGCTAGGCGAGAAGCAGGAAGGTGGATCCGTTGTGTCTGTCTACATTAACCGCGAGCGTCACTTTGCTTTTGTGGAACTGCGCACTATCGAGCTGACGACGGCCTGCATGAATCTCGATGGTGTGTCGTACAACGGCCAGCCTCTGAAAATCCGTCGGCCCAACGACTACAACCCGGCGAGTGTTCCTAAGGACCTGGGACCGATCCCGCAACTCAACCTGGCAGCGTTAGGCATCGTGTCTACCACTGTAAGTGATGGCCCGGGTAAGATTTTCATCGGTGGTCTACCGTACCACCTCAACGAGGAACAAGTGAAGGAGTTGCTGCAGGCGTTTGGCCCACTTCGTTCATTCCACCTTGTCAAGGAACTCAGCTCTAACTTGTCGAAGGGCTACGGGTTCTGCGAGTACATGGATATCAACGTTACAGATGCTGCCTGCCTTGGATTGAACGATATGCGACTTGGAGACAAGACACTTACCGTACGCCGGGCAATGTCACAGGAAAATGCTAAGGCTGTTGCCAGTGCTGCAGGTACCGTGAACACGGGTCTTGAACTGGGTCTGGACCCGTCGCGTGCTGCGATGCAGGCTATGAGTATGGCAGGTATCCCAAGTTTGCCTCTGGGCACCCCATCTCGCGTGATTGTGCTGCTCAATATGGTGACACCAGAAGAGCTTGAGGACGAAGAAGAGTATGCTGACATTTTAGATGACATCAAGGGCGAATGTGAGCGTTTTGGGGCTGTGCCATCGTTGTTGCTACCGCGTCTGCGCGATGGTATCCCTAGTGCCGTCGGTAAGGTCTTTGTTGAGTTCGGCGATGTGCAGGCAGCCCAAAGCGCAGCCACGGAGCTGCACGGTCGTGGTTTCTCAAACAGAACTGTAGCCGTCGAATACATGGATGAAGGCAAGTATGCGCGTCGGGAGCTTGCCTAAGTAGTCGTGTATGTTGAAGGCACTTCTCCATTTGCTACAGTTGGCTGAAGTGAAGGCACATTGACAATGGTCAACTCGGCGCGTGCGTACGTACTGCATGTGTTACGAGCTACTTCAGTATTTTCCGATAATAAATGCTTGTGGTTTTTACATTTTGCCTCAGTTAGCAGCAGCACCATCTTCATCAAGTAGAAATTGCTGCGCCAGCGAGTAACCAAGATCTGTGGCCTGCAGAATTGAGTGTGCAAGACGAATAACGCAGCGTAAGCTTGCTGTTTTCCAACTGGGTAAGATTGTTCGGTACCTTTCGGAAATGCGCCTGTGCAGCGTCCAGATTCCGGATGACACCTTTGCCGTGCGAAAGAAGACAGCCCAAGTTAAAGTGAGCGTGCGGACTATTCAAATCAGCGGCGCTGCGATAGCACTCGGCGGCTTTCCGGTAGTTTATTTCGCATCCGTCGCCTTCTTCGTACAACAGACCTGTTCATCGTGCAATCATAAGAGTCAAGCCTGAGACTGAGAACCTGACATTTCCAAGAGATTGAATACCGAGAGCATTTAGAGCTTCTGCGTCACCGGCGTTGGCAGCGATCGTATAGAATTGATGTGATATCGATTTATCAGTCTTGCACCCGATTGCCGAGTAGCGCATCGTGGCTACACGCATAGCGGCTTGCACATGGGGCTACGAAATGTCAAGGAGTGGACAATTGGAACGTGACGATGAGAAACTGGCACAAACTCTTCAACAAAGTCCAGCCCTACCGTTGGTGCTGTTGCAGCTTTAGAATAGAAACGAAGAGCAGCGGACTGGTCTCGAAGAAGTGACGATGTCTCAAGGAGTTTCCCGAGCCTATAGTACGCGTCACAATGGCCTCCATTACCAGCATTCAAGAGTAGACGGAGTGCTTCGTCGTGGGATTCTTCGCGGTCTCGAAACCGAGCGGCAGGATATGGTACATTGGATGTCATCGGTTTTTCGATTGCTTGGGATATTGGGAGAAGCAGCAAACTTGCAAGTCGTGTCATTGCAACACTGCTACCTGCATCTGCAGCCTACAAAGTGAAAATGTGCCAGTCAAGTGAGCGAGGATACGTATGGAGATACTTCTACTTGCTAGTTTTGGAGGACGTACGCTCCGAAGAAATGCTACTCCGCGCTCCATATCCGGCTTGACACCGTTTCCTGTTGTGAAGAGCACACCCAATCGTGTCTGAGCGCTGGAATCGTTCTGGTTGTGATACAAGAAATTAACTATTGGAAAAATGTGATACACAACCGGACTGCACCGCACCTTTGCAGCCGCACGCTGGAGGAAGTGAATTGCTTTGGCGACATCATGGTGAATCTGTGTTCCAACAAGAAAAAGACGCCCCAGACTTGACTCAGCCCCGGTATGGCCTTGATCGGCAGCTTTTGAAAACCATGTAGCTGCTTCCATGTCGTTTGGATCGTATCCACCTCGACCATTCTCGTGGAAAACACCTGCTCAGACCAAATATCAATTAGTATCGTTCCTCCGGCACCTTGAAAACTTGGATGGAACTACCAAGCTCATACTGAGCGTCGCGGTGGCCTTGTTCAGCAGCCTGGGTAAAGCGAACCCGCGCTAGGGCGAGAAATTCGTCATGTTGCTGTGTGTCTTTTGAATGCGCTGCTTTTTCGCACTGGAATCGATTTACAAGACAGATCACAGTCAGTCTACAATAGATGTTTAACTGCGAGATACCGTACCATCAATAGGCCCAGTTGATGACAGGCTTCGATTTCTCCTGCGGACGACGCGAGTTCAAACCACTTTCCTGCGATTAGCAGATCCTTCTCAGTTCCATTTCCAGCGAAGTACATTTGGCCCAAGCAAGTCATGGCTATTGCACAACCGAGATCGGCAGCTTGCTGCGTTGCATTGCGATGTGAGACCAGTCAAGAAAACAAGTTCTGAAAACTTACCGTGTAGAGCTGTAGAGCTTTGGTAAGATTCTTGGAGACCCCATGGCCAAAGAAATACTGATGCGCTTCCAGGCAAAATTCATCGCCTGTGGGAGCGGGCGTTTCTGGTTCTGGTGTTGGAGGTGGCGTTATCGATGGAGGGAGTGGCAATTCAATTCCAGATCGTCGGGCTATTGCCATGGACAGTTCCATGAAAAGCGACGTATAATACGAATTGATCTCCTGGAATGCAAACAAAACCTCACCCTTGAACGTTCGATTGAGCAGGAATCTCGCAGTGCGCAGTCGCTCCGCAATCGAGGACACTTGGATTAATGAAGCCCTAAAGTTTTGCAGCGCAATCGAAACACCTTCATTGGATGCATGCTCCAAGAATTCAGCCTCGTATGCAGCAAATTCATCTTCAGCTTTCCCGAGTAGACCTCGCAGTTCACCACCCAAGCGCACCGCAAGCAATTTACTCGGATCAACGGCGTCTAACTGTGTCAAAAGCTTTGCCAAGGTATCGCGCACCTCATCTACGTAATGCTGCCCGGGTTTAGTTGCACTATCGGTGGTAATGTGGTTTTCAGACTCTGCGGATGTCGAGGGTTGTCTAATCTCTTTTGTTTCTTGATGCTTTGTTTGTTGATTCACTTCGTCTTCGGGTCGTCGCAATTGTGTATTCGGTGAAAGTAGTTGGGATCGTTTGATTATCCCAAATATGGTTCGCATACTTCCTTTTCCTTCATTCACGGGGTTTTTAATGTCGGGAACAGCATCTTTCTTTGTGCGAGTAGCAGTGGAAGCATGTGCCACATTTTTGGCAACTGCGAAAAGCAACTTCGCTTCTCGAGGCTTCGTGTTTGGCAAGGTTTCAGCTTTCTCCTGGCCCGTCACATTTTCACTAGCTGGTCCAGTTGGAGACATGGTCGCTGGTGTTAAACCAGGCAATGTACTCGGATCGGTACAGATTTGGACGGAAAGATGCGACGGACACTAAACAGCGACACATTAGGTTTTTTAAAAAGGCAGTATACAAATTTTATATCCAATGAAATCACTGCGCAGGCAAACCCTCTCAAGCCACTCAAAATTAGAATCGAAATGGAGACCACAGACGCTACCCGCTTGCGAACGTGGGGAATGTGTGACGATAGCACAGTTGGGAGCGACTCAAGCGAGGAGGACAATGACATAGATGATGAGTGCATGATCCATCGGGACCGTCGGAATGCCTATTCCAACGCACTTAAACTTAAAGTGCTAGAAGATATCAATGCTGGCATTAAAATTACCCATGCCGCGAGGCTACACGGTATCAAGTCGAGGACAGCGGTGCATCGATGGACAAAGCAAGAAGCTGAAATAAGGGAGGCGTGCAGCAACAATAGACGATCTAAGTGTACGTTGGGGGGGCAGGGAAGAAACAATTTGTTTCCTCATTGCGACGAGCTCGTACAGTGGATCAAAGCCATGCGAAGAGATGACTTTCCGCTAAAAACCTCTCATGTACTGGCGTTTCTTCGAGAAGAATACGGTACCTTCACAAGAGAATACCTAAAACAAAATTATGAGGCTGCTCTGCTTCAAGGTCTATTGTCGACAAGATAGACTCGGAAGGGCGTCTAAATGAAAGCCCGCTGCCGAACGATCCGCCGAATCATCCGCCCTAAGCTCTCCTGGCCCTCTTGCGCTCTACGTCGACAATCTTAAGTGTCACGTTAGTATGGAGGCCCAGGAGGCGCTGGCTGCTTGGGGCACCGAGGTCGTCCCACTACCGAAAAACACGACTTCTGTTCTCCAGCCTCTTGATGTTGGAGTTATGGGGCCCTTTAAGCGAAGCTACGCGCCCTAACACTATCCTACGAGCTTACCATGATTGGATCAAGGAGCAATCTGCCACTCCGTGAACGTCTTCTAAAGCTTCAGCGTCTTTCAGCTCCCGAGAAACGAAAGCTCCTCGTTGAGCGAGTGATTGCCGCATGGGACGCCGTCAGTGAAAGTAGCATAAAGAGGCTTGGCATAAAGCTGGATTGTAGACCAATTAGGGACAGGGGACGTCAACAGGTCTGTTGCCTTGGAACCCTGGCACCAAGGTCACTCGTCAGTGATTAACTTTACCATTTTGGCCATGGGGGGAATTGAACCCTCGTCACTTTATCAAAAAATAGAAGTCACTATTATGCGACTATTTATTTGCCCCAAGGTTCATTTTATTGTGCATGTCTCGATTATATTTGACGTAATCGGATTGGCTATATATCTAAAATGGCTACAAGCGTCACACATTTGTGTCCGTACCCATCGCTATACAAAAGAAAAACCTAACGCGTCACATCTTTCCGTCCAAATCTGTAGCCATGTTTGATAAGAGAAGGAAGAGCAGCAAGAAACACAATAAAAGGCAGAAATGAAAGACTACAGTAGATCCCGATATAAACGGAGAAAGAGAGTTTAATTTTACTCGTTGCTACGAATGATCACCCTGCTATGGTACCCTCTAACCATCTTTAAAAAGGTGTGCACTTGTCGAATACTTTCTTGCGTGCATTTGATTAAAACCTTCAGCATCACGAAAAAAAAAGTGGGTGGGTAAACCATCAACACTTCGTGAGTATCTACGGCTGGTAATCCGACGCGTATCTACGAGTAGTGCGATCATCATGTCCATTGGATGCAGGGCGTCGGTATCCACGCTCCATAGCTTCCTCCTCCCTACTCATCGGCCGGCCTTCGTTGCGTCGGTAGTCATCTTCTCTCGGACCTCGATAACCATACCCTCGGTCTTCGTAGCGATCTCCACCCCCACGTCGGTTGTCTCCACGGTAATCCCGACGGTCACGAGACCGAGAGCGGCGTCGGTACGCATTTTCTCGCCCGTTTCCCCGATATTCCCGGTCTCTTCCGTTTCCACGGTCCCGAGAACGCGATCGGGGTCGTTCTTGCATTGGCGGTGGACCTCTAAAGTCGCCGTTATGGTCATTGCCACGTCCTCGAGAGCGTGAGCGCCGCTTACCACCCGAAGGTTCACCCATGTCGTTGCGCACCGGTGGTCCGCGGGGCTCCGGCGCGTCATCAAATTGGCCGTTGCGTCCTGGTGGTGGCGGCGGTGGCCCATCACCAGCAGAAGGAGGCGGACGTGAGCCTGGTGCAGGTCCTGGAGGAGGAGGTTCGTTCATGCCTTGCTTGGTCATCCATGCCGGCAACGTATTAGCGCGTCCTCGACCTCTTCCAGCCATCGTTTTTTTCCGAACAATTGAAAAGCGATTTTGTGCACTTGGCTACAGATGCGGCATTCTGGTCCACTCCTTTTTTTAGTCCAACCTAATTTACGTTCACATTTTCTCGCTGATTGGCTTCGAAGCATGTCGGGTAGTGGAAGGAAGAGTGCGTATCGTAAGGGCGTGACCAAGCGCGTACTGTATGGAGACCCAGAGCCTAAGGAGAACGAACTCATTGTGCGCGTCACGGCACTGCGAGGAAGTAACTTGTTTGAGGTGCGGTGACTGAAATTAAGAGTTATTATTTGGTGGTGCTGACTATTTTGTGCGCAGGTTGTGGACGCCAATGGTGCCAAGTCGGTGACGATGTTGCCAACCAAGTTCCGCAAGCTTATTTGGGTCAAGCGTGGTGATTTTCTGATTGTTGGCGAGGGCGATGGCGGTGAGGCTACGACGGCAACGGGCAAGAAGGGGGCTGTTACATCTATCGTGGAGCATATTCTGTACAAGGAGCAGATTAAGAACCTGAAGCGCAAAGACCTCTGGTACGGTATATTTTGCTAGATATGTTGCTGCGATTGTAGTGACAGTTTGTTTGTTGGTTTGTTTCAGGCCTGCAACATTCGATGATTCACCTGCAGGACCCGCGTGGACTCAAGGTGATACTACTGAGGGTGACGAGGAGCAAAAGGGCGAGGAGGAAAACGACGATGAGGAGGAAGATGAAGCTCAATCTTCTGCTGTCTCTGCCCCGAAGGGTCTTACGATGGTGGAAGACCGATTTGCCATGATGCACGTGAACCGAAATCGTCGCAAGGGCCACTTTGACGATGAAGAGGAAGATGACGACAGCGATGACGAGTAAAACTTGGAGAGTTGCAGCTTGTGACAGAGGTCCGTCTGTATCGCTAGGTCGTGTTTCTCCAAATTTGCATTTCCATTTTGAATAGAGTTATTGTTAGGACGCAGAAAAAGCGCATTGTGGTCTGTTGCAATTGGGACGAACTGTTGCTGGCAGAAGGAGAAGAATCAGTGATGCAGCGCAAGCGTAGCAACATATACAATGCTGGGCCAGCGATGTCGGTACGTGGATGCAATCTGAACATTGACAATAGCTAACAGCTCTACGTCATGCAGCATCATCGTCAGTCCCATTCTACGATCAACAATGGTCCTGAACACACTGATCCGCACTTTGGTGTATTTGGCAAGGTGATATGTTCCAGCCAACAGCACCAAACCATTTAGCGAATCGTGACATTCAAAGTTCTCACACGTGTTGCAATTCTGTAGTGTTCGGAGAAAGATTTCTTCGCTGACCTACGAATTGAGATTGATCGCGAATCAAAACCCGCTTTTCATCCTGGGCTCCTTCGGAGTAAAACGTCCATCATTCGATCTACTGGAGTAACCAAAGTGACGACGAAAGCTAAGCCTGCAGCAACAAATTCTAACGACTCGTCGGTATCGTCGAGTTCGCGCCAAATGCCAACGTACGTCATTTTCCCATTGAATCAATGTGATTGTAGACTGAGTGAATATCTGCAAAGCAGGCGATGCCAGTCAGCGTCTGCCGTACGAAAGAAACTTTTCCACGCTATGGAGCAGAGCTCCAGTAGTGGATACCAACACCCAAACCACAAGTTGCAGGCACAAGTCGATGCACTGCGAACCTTGGGGTCCACTTCGTTTTCCAAAGCTGCTACCAGGACATCAAAAGGGTATCACACTCCAAACGCTGAATCGTCAGTGATTTCTCATGGCTCTGTGAGTTTGGTACGAAAAAACTCTGGAATTCTGTCATCCACATGCAAAACGCAAAACCAGGATGAATTTATTGCTGGCGTCGGTATTGGTCCTAGTCGATCGACCAGTGTCTCCATTCTTATGTCTGAACCTTCTCATATTGCCATCAACCCAAGCCCAGTTCTTGTGGGTGGATACAGATCTTCCTCTGTTCAATTGGAAGTCGAACTTGTAGAACGACTGAATGAAATCGGGCGCTCAAATGTACGTAGAGTGAATTAGAATGTCAAATGAATTTGACGCATCGTCTTTTGGATTTCTACAGTTACCAGAGAAAACTTTATCACGTACGCGAGCGTGCCAAGACGTACTTGATCGTATTGTGTTACAGGATGAGGTACTGTTGCTCATTTCAAACCTGTAGTTGTTTGGTGATGATCACAGCTTGTGTGCTGCAGCATTATGGTCGAATTTTATCTCGAATTCGAGATGAATTTAGCACTTACGTGGACATGACGAGTAGAAAGAGTCCAACCAAAACAAGCAATACCCAAGGTTCTAAGGCCTGGTGTGGATGTGGCCAGGATGTATTTGGTACGAACATTGTGCCCGTTATCACTGGTGCTCACCGCTCTAAAACAAATTTGAAAACAGAGTTCGCACTATTGAAGCAAGAAAATACAGTTATGAAGAAGCGAATAAGCAGTATGCAGCATGAAGTTGAGAGTTTGCAAGCTGCTCTCAGGCAAGCAAGGGCAGAAAATGTCAATAGCCGCCACCATGATAGCGTTGATGATACGAGCAGTACTGGTAGCTGGCCAGATGATGATCAAGAAGGTAAATATCTGGTAAACATTGATCACACTACAATCTAACATAGCTTTACCCTTTCAGACGATCTTGAAGACACCCAGCTTCTTCCTATGGAAGATATGAGCCAACAACATTCTCGACCGCAAGGAGTTCCCATATTATGTTTTGCCTCTCTTCCTTCTTACAGCGACGAGGTACGGGCCATACTCTCTTCTTTTTCACAGGTTTGAGTACTTACTTGGTACTCTTGCCCTTTAGGAGGAGGAAGAAGGAGGGTATAGTCAATAGAGAAAACGTTATTCGGAAGCGTGAACCAGTTTGTTCTTGTCGATCATAACCTTTCAATGGTATTGAAAGTAGAATTACTTTTCTCTCGTATTCCCAAGCTGCTGCAAAAGCTCCATGAGTATTTCCTGCTGTTGCCGCTGCTGAAGCAGGGATTCTCTCGTCAATACTTGCATTTGATCCATCGCAGCGCAAACTCGATACATGGTGTAGACGAACATCAGTGCACAAATGACAATTGCGACTTGAATAGTTGGGTGAAGCTGGGTTGGAAGACCGCCATGGCTAAGCACAGAAAGTGAACCTGCCGTCACTGCAGTCTGTGAATTCACCTTGGACAGAGAATCGTCTTGCATTGCACCAGAGGATGACACTGTTGTGGATATACTTGCTGGAGAAAGAGAGTCAACTGTACCGCCGGTTGCTGTCGGCTGTTTGGTTGCATGCAGAGCAGCACTAAGCCATGTTTTTATCGCTTCCTTTGCTTCGGAAACTGTTGTGCTTTCAATCTATGTTAACAGTACACAGTTAGCAACGCACTCTCAAACATGAACCAGATAACTACTGCATACCTGTTTCTTCAGCCACGTGCTTTTCGACCATTGTACGCGAAGTCCGACCTGCATCGAGCAAGCACCTTTCTTCTTCGTAGTACTGAAGACCCATCGATGTTCTACTCGGAAGTAGTCGCAGTACGGAACATCGGATACGCACGTTGTTGTGCTCACAACGAGGCGGTTGCCGGGTGTATACGCGTAGCGCTGGGTTTGGGAAGTCGGTATAACGCTTGGGCCTACCATATACTTTTTGTTGTGAGTATACGATACAAGGCGGGAACCATCAAACATGCCCGGCTTGGTCACTGCCGTGTACGAAACGGATTTCACATCCCACACAGGGAGAGAGACGTTCGTAGCGCCGGCTGCATCAAGAATACTTTTCGCGAAAGTGTCTGACTGAATCCATAACTTCGAGAACGCAGTCTCCACACTACAAGCAGAGAAATTCACAGGTTAATTCAAGTGCTTTTTCTGGTAGCTTTCCCAGCATTTCGTACCTGAATGCCACCTCTTCGTCTAGTAGTAAATCATACTCACCTAGTAGTATATCCATTTCTGGAATCACAAGAGGCGTTGTTGATGCAACAGATTCCGATGTGGGGCGATTGCTCTCTGCAACAGTTGCTTCTGCAATGTTTGCTGGGGCCAATTCTGGAGTAGGGGCAACAGCAGCGAGGCCGTTGGAACTACTTCGTAGTTTTGGCTCCTCTTCACTCGTTGTTTTCTTTTCTGTATTCTTGTCGGGTTGCCTTGAGGGATCGGACAACAGTTCTTCAGTCTCCTTCTTGATGGAGCGCAACTGTTGAATACTTTGGAAACACTCGTCACTGTAATATGTAGAAATGCTCAATAACTGAGACCAATCAAAACTAAGCACGTGAGTGCTTACCGAAACACAAATGATGTGAAGAACACCTTCTCTCCTCTAATGGTAAACTGCCGTTCAACCAACACGAGCATGAGGTTTCAAACACACTGCAACATACATGATAGTACGTAACAAACCTCAATCGCATTGGGTACGATCAGAGCTGTGTTTTTCTTCTCCATCTGAGCGATCTCGGAGAATGAAGCAACCTGCAAACAACGACATTTACAGAAGTCAGATCCTATATCCATTTGGCAAAAGTGTATGATGCAGCGTACGAAAATTGTGTCTCTCCATCCAGAAAAACACATTCGGTTCCGCGTTAGATAAAGCCGCCCGTGAAACGGGAAGTTCGAGAGGTACAGAGCACAGGAAAAGCTTTCGACGACTTGCTCGGGAGAATCCAGCTTACATTTGAGTGACACAGCATCAGCGGTTAGTACATGAGTTTTTAAAGCTATGGGAAAACTTCCAGCGCTTACCTTGAATTTCTTTTGAAAGTCAGAAACGCCAAGTGGCTGCGCTTCGGCAAATTCCTCAACTTGTTCGACCCCAGAGCTCGCACTTTCGTCCCCAATGGAGAGGCTGTCATCAGCAACGTCGTCGTTCGTTTGGGCTGTTGTCTGACTGTCTGTTGGTAAGAAATTTGCACGAGAAAATTTCTTTTCGAGTGCCACCTTACTCACACGCGGGTATTTCTTCTCAGGCGACACGATCGTATCATTGCTAGGAAACGAACAAGACGGACTTCTGTTGCTGGGGCTCCGAGGATTCTTGTCGCCATTTTCTGACCCAGGGGCTCCAAGTGATGCGAGATATTCCCGCATTGCTTCTTTCAAGTTGTCGTTCCCGTGGTAAGCAGGTACAACGCGCTTGCTTCGTTGGTACGGTTGCCGATTAATTCGAATAAACTCGGCCATGTCTCCGCTTGGGTCAATCTTCTCAAACTCCAGCAAAGCCTTGTTTCCCACCGCGGTTCCACCTCGCAGCATGTGCTCGATGGCTTTTGCCAGAGATTGCAGGGAGTTCTTGCTGACTTGGAGGCGATATTTCTCGTTTTTCATACACGTCGAGATAAACACTTCAATTTCCTGTTAAGACAAGCTCTACGTTAGATAAAAGACAAGGTAGAACATAGATTCCCAACAACCAACGAACCTGAACGTAAATCTGGTACGTCTGACGTAAAGACTTGCTGCTGTCTATAACTTGACCTTGCAATAGACGTATCTCTTCTGCAAGCTGACGGAGTTTCGCTTCAGACCGCCTCTCTTTCTCGTTGAATAAACGCAAATTGGCACTCAACACTTTTAAGGCTTGAGCGACCTCAATGCCTAACGAATTGGCACTGACGGGTGTTGAGCCTGGTAAATTAGAAAATATCAACGCGAAGTCCCGTGATTTCGTATCCAGTTTGTGCTGGAGCTTCTTGTGCGCAGCTGCTTCGTTGCATAATGTCGCGTGTGCCTTCAGAAAGTTGTCTTGAGTTGAGACTCGAACACTTTCATACTCGTTCTTCATCGTGGCAAGGCTCAACGATACAGGTTCAGCAAGGAGCGATTGGAATTCCTAACAGCAAAAGTAACCATATGATCAATAAACGATACTTTAGATAAGCTGGGCACAATTTGGTATCGTACCTGATGAACCTCCAAAAGTAGTTTCACTTGGTCCTTCACCGCCATCCAACCATTCGCCATTGTTGCACCTTCGTCGGCCAAGAAAGTCATATTCGCACTGGGCGAAGATGTACCAAAGAGGTCTGAAGACGAAGACGTCCCACCATGCTCATGCGTTCGAAGTAGCTTACGAAGTGCTTGGGAGAAGCGAACCTCACTTGCAATGTACTCGGTAACGACGGAATTAATAACTCCAATCATTCGTTGTCCAGTATCTGACATCGCCTGGATATGCGTCATTCGCAGGTAGAAGGGATTGATTGACAAGTCTGCTCGATCAACATCCACCTCTTCTTGACTTCCAAGGCTCTGGAAACCTTTTTCTATGTCCACTAGAATTACAAAAAGACACTGTAGCATTAGTACTTCGGCATAGTATCAAGGAATTGAAGTAGTCTGCTTACCCAGCTCGTCAACTTCAGTGACACTGGCTTTCATCCTCTCGACGAATTGCTGGGATCGCGAAAACATGGCGATAAATGCCTTTTGCATGCGCAGTAGAACATCTCGGAGGTATTCTAGGCGCTGCTCATCTGTAAGCTGGAAAGCGTGCAGGTTCTCTTTGATTTCACGCTCGAAGATTAAGCGCTGTGCGTTGGTATACTCCACCGTCTGGATGTAGTGCTTCTCTGCAGCAATAACATCTCCAAGACAGCCATACAACTTGGATCTCTGTCGCTCCAACGGGTTCCGTCCAAAGGCCGATGTGGTATCCCACATCTTCGTTAGCAGTTGACCCGCACCAGCCGCTAATTTGTCAGTCAGCTCCTTTGACGCAGAGACTTCGTCTAACGACGAGTCTGATGAAGTGGAGTTGATCTCAGCTGCATCGTTTTTCCGCATCGCTGCGATCGCTTCTTGGCACTTGCGCTCGTACTTTTCTCTTGCTTTGTCCATCGAAGAGGTCATCTGCTGTTGAGCCCAGCGCACTTTTGTCCCCTCTTCAGTCACAAAAAGCAATTTAATAAGCCTTTACGTTGTCTACGTGATATGATGGCAATGATATCAACAAACCTGCAATTAGTCGTTGCACCTGAGTGTCCTGTTGGGCCGCAAATGCTTTCACACCCGGAGCAATGGCCGTCTGCAGAGTCTGTGCAAATGCCCAGCGCTCTTGAGCTAAATGCTCAGTGGCCTCCTGGAAAGTAGCCCAGCATACCGTGAGCTGCTCGGACCAGTCTTCAGCTTTTGCACTCCTTTCAACAGACAAGAAAAGTTAATAATCTCGAATTGTAAAGGCATCGACATCAATAGTCTCCTTACTGTGCAAGTTTCATCAGCGACTGTGCGTAGTGGCTCTCTAGTCCAGCTCGTTCCATAATAAACGCTGACACGGCCTGGCAGAGCTGCATGCCGCTCTTGGCCTTTTGGCAGACTTTCGGGAAGGCCCGAAAGAGGTCTATGGAGTACGTTTCTTCGGTAGGAGCAGGATGGGGCGGCGTTATGGATCCATTGTCACTCATTGCTGTTGGGCTGTTATTACCTCCTTGTGGAGAGGCTCCGAGTGTAGTTGTGCTATTGCTAGGGTTGATCTCTGCTGGAGCATCTGACGTTTCCACCTGAAGATTCGCTTCGTCTTCTGCATAGAAAATTGCATGAACACATACACGAGTAAGTAGAAATTAAGTGCAGGGGCGTGTAGAGGACATAACGTACCCATTGCGCTGCAAAGGACCTGTGACCTGCTCGAACTTTTCAACACTGAAACGCTTAACTCAAGGTCGGACGAAAATGGAGAGCAGTTTTTTTACGGTATACAAAACCCAAGTGAAGAGACTGTTGTGGGACACGCCAAATAGCAGTGAAGCTAGTGTATCCAAACCGAGGATTCACTTGGATAACCGTGCGCTGCAGAGGAATGTCAACACAAGCGCGACAGCCTCTTGAAGGCATCAACAACTAGGAATGAATGAAGACCTTTGTGTACACGATGAGTTTTTAGGAAGTTTGCGTGTTATTCAGCCATTACGCTTACCAGGAAAGTCTCCTGGCGAGAGCACCTACGAATGAAAAAGCCAAGAGGTGACGGGCCACGCCACACTCTGCTTTAAACCCGGTACATAACTTAGTACTGGGCCTTCTTGGCAGCCTCAGCGGCGATCGCCTTCTCGCGCAGCTCCAGCTTCTTCTGGGTCTTCAGGCCCATGATGCCACCGCCCCACTTGCGACGAATCGTGTTGTCCTCGTTGAACTTGGCGTGGAACGTCTCCGTCAGGGAGTCGAACTTGGCCTTGTCCTCCTTGTTCACGTGGGTCAGAGCCACAACTGCGGCGTTCTTCTGGTGCACGAGCTGGCCCAGACGAGCCTTACCCTTGACGATGCAGTACGGGATGTCGAACTGACGGCACAGAGCGGGCAGGAACACCACGAGCTCAATGGGGTCGACGTCGTGGGCAATGACCACGAGCTTGGCCTTCTTGTTCTCAATGAGCGAGGTCACGTGGTTAAGACCGAACTTCACGACGGCAGGCGGGGCCGAGGCCTCTTCCTTGCCGGCGGCGATGTTGCGCAGACGCAGGGTCTTGGCAGCCTTGGTCTCCGGCTGGTACTTCAGGAGCAGCTTGAAAAGGTCCGTGGCAACGTTCTTCTCCACGGTGTTGGAGAACTGGTTGATCGAAGGCGGCACCTTAAGACGCTGGTACAGGATCTTGCGCTGACGCTGCAGACGCACGTAACGCGGCCAGCGCACGAAACGGGACAGGTCACGCTTGGGCTAATCATCGGAACAAAACAGTAAACAAAAGTCAGTTAAAATGGCAATAAGACTGGGTGGAGGGATGAAAAGCTCCTCCACGCCAGAAACAAGTGAGCTAGTGCATGACAACACGGCAGAAAGCGAGGTTCTTTACCCTTGAGGCGCAAATCATTGCTAAAAATGAAATTGCCACCACAAGTTTGTGTCATTGCGGTCGTGGGGGACCCGCTACACTGTTCTCAAGTGAGACGAAGACAGTTGAGCCATTTAAGGCTCTTCCATCTTCTCTGTCATCACTGAGGGGCGTGGAATTGTCCGCCTACTGTCCCTCAAGAAGGGACAAAAGACGAAACAATGGGGAGGAACTCTTCTGAAAGAGACGGCGCTTCAAAATACCTGAATGTCACCGCCCTTGCGGAAGTTCTTGGGCGTGGCCACGAAAAGTGGGTCCTTCTTCGAGGCGGCCGACACCTTGACCGACTTAGTGGTCTTAGTGGTGGTGGTGGTGGTGGTGCGCTTGACCTTCTTGGTGGGCATGGTGATCGTAGATGGCGAATAAACGAGTGATGCAGTTTTGAGGAAGGCGGCTCCAAACCGCTGTCAACAGCCAGTCATTCAGAAAATAGATTTTTTAACCAATCATAGGAGACGGGAGACACTGTGGGGTACACTACACCATTTTCGCTAAGTGCGATTACAGCACCACCTTCAACATGTTTGATGCCTTTATGCAGTCAAATACATGTACGCGTAAAGTCGTTCGTATACATCAATACCACGTCGAAGCACCTCGCTCTTCCATGAATCGCTCTGATGAAGATAAAACACGTCCCGGAGCTTTTGCGCGTAGGGCAAACGATGTACAGGTGATGATGAACTGTGATGATAAATGGTGTTTTCCTCAATCATCGCCTTCAGGATAAACACACCAGGCACTGTCCCGAATTCTTGACAGAAGAGAAGTGCGTTTCCTTTCGTATGTGGACCCAATAGTTTTGCCACTCCATCAAACGTAAAACCACCAACACCATCGTAGCCACGCGAGACCGGGTTTTCGTTATCGTGCACGAATACCACTTTGTCCATATACTCCGGGCCGCTGAAAACACTGCGTGCTACCATATCACTCTCCTCTCCTAACATTAGCGTGTCGACACCAGCAGGTCCAAGCCCTGTGTGAACATCCACCATAGCAAACTTTGTCAGGTCATCGAACTTCACATGCTTCTGCAGGAACTCTTGTAACAATGCCAAGCTAGGTTCCAGCTCGGTTCCACCGTAAAACAATGTCGTTGGGAAACGGTAGTTCCCGCCAATTGTCGCTTTTTTTACAGCGTCGAAACCCTTAGTGATCAAATGCGCGATCCCTTTGACCCAGAACCAGTTCTTGAAGCCGCTCAATTCCTTCGGGTTCAGCAACTCGTAGACATCAAGGTATCCCAGTCGGTTCGGGTCTCTCGCTTGGCGCTCTTGAAACTCCTCTGGTGAAAGCCAATTTCGGTTCAAGTCCACACCATTTTCGTTAAATCGACGTAGTAGTGCAAACCCGTACGGATTGAGTGCATGGACAAAAATCACAGTCGGTTTGTTCTGAGCAGAGCTGGGGCTTTTTTCTCGCTTCAGCAGCACCGCCTGGACAGCACTTCCGGCGAAACCCTCGACTCCGTGCGTGCCTGAAATGTGTAGTAGTACACGGTCACTTGATCCCTCGAGAACTGCAATGTCCAGCGTCAAATCTAACGACTTGAGATGCTCAAGAGGAAGCGAGAAGAGTTTAGCACCCGCCACCTCCGCGCGAGAGCGGAAAAGTGATCGCGCTTCATAGTACGAGCTGCTGAAATGAGTTTCGACGCTGATATTGGCAGAGGAAAGGGGGAGGTACGAGTCCACAGGTGCAAAGTCGTTGTAGGCGTGCACTAGCAGTGCCACCAGCACAATAGATATCGCTCCGCTTCCGTGCATCATTAGCATATTCACTGCAATAATCTATAATAAAGTATATTCACTGCAATAATCTATAATAATGTTTAACAGTTGTGCAATATGTGCAGGCGACAGCGAGCCCATTATAACGAAGCAAGCGGCGAAACTTGCCGAAACTTGGCATACAATTAGAAGGCATCTTCATGAACATATCCTCCACGCCTCACAGTGGAGAAGCGCTTGCAGCGAGCGCGCCACCGATATAAAGCACTGATTACGGGATCAAATTGGCGAGGGCCCCAACCACCGCTACGTCAACACCGCTACTGGCCGCTGATTGGCTAGCGCGGTATTAAAGCGTTAACCCCTAATAATTACTTTCTTTTAAAAGAAAACACTTTAGAAAAAAAGTAAAGCGACTCCTGGTCCGACGTAGCGATTATCAGGCGAGGAGGACGACGACGTCTACCGCACTTTAGCTGCAGCGGCCTATCGACGCCATGGGTCAGCGTTGCTCGTGTCTGGAGCATCCGCCCAAGTATCAGCGGCGGCAGTCTGACGACCTTGATACCGTCGACATGGTGCGAGGCGACGACGACAGCGACCAAGAGCTGGAACTAATTGTGGATTCGCAGGAATCACATGAGCTGCTCGGCGCCAGACCTAGGACCAACTCGGTCGGAAGGAGCAACCAGCGAGGCGTATTAAAGCGGACAGGGTCAACTGTCGCTGCTGGGATCATGGTAGACGTGGACAGGAATGTGGAGGAGGAGGAGGAGGAGGAAAAGGAGACAGAGGAGCAGCACATGCGACGCAGCCTCAGCACGGGACTCATGGGGCTAGATGCAAACCACCAGCCCACTCCTTCGCCCCGACCAGAAGAACTGTCAAGATTGCTGCGGTCTTATCAAGAGGTAACAGGCGTGGTAAGTGCATTTATTTTCCTTACCTTGAAGTTGTCCTAGTGCCTGAGCTAATCTGTGGTGGTATTGTCTACGGTAGGTTGACGAGGGTCAACTTGATCTCGAATGCATCATGTGCTTGGACACGTTCTGCGAGGTGAGTGCTGGCTTCAAATGTTGTAGTTTAATCATCTAATACTGTTTTTGCCAACGCAGAGCAATCCAAAAGTTCGCACGCTGTGCAACTGCGGCATGAACCGTACAAACTTCCACATGAGCTGTTTACTCGAGTGGCTAAATCGTGACGCAAATTGCCCAGTTTGTCGAGAATATCTATTCTTCGAAGACTCGTAACTATCCTAATGCCGCCCATGAACGCTTAATTCCGCGATGATATCACTCGCATCCAAGCTCGACAGTTTTGCTTCTATATAATTTCAACGTGTATTCTATTCCGATGAAGTCCTTGCGCTGATGTTGTTGGTGTTGCTGGTGTTTAACTCACATCCTCATCCCAATTCGATCACGAAAAGCATACGCTGATGCTACTGCTACGACACCAACCGCCACTGTTGTAACGATAGAAGCCTACAGAGAAAGAGTGAGCTGATCAACGCATGTTCCAGAGAGCCGATTGTTAACTTACCTGCCAAGAACCTAACGCGAAGTTGATCTTATCGCCACTTCTGGTCAATGAAAGACAAAAAATAATCAGTGAATGAATGGTCTACGTGATACAGTGGGAAAGGAAGACGACCCAGCAGACCTTGATCGTCGAGGTGGCAGCGCTGGAACATCCTTTAGCATCGGTTTGGCCACACTGGTCCACGGTTGGTACTCGAACGGACACTGGAAGTACATAGTTTCACTGCATACAAACTCAGTTCTTCAATCATTGCGTTGAAAACTTGCACGTGACGTACACTGAGCTCATTTCCACACCACTAAGCTGTCGGAGCTTCTCTGGCGGTAGCTGGTGGAACAAAACAAGACCGCGAGCAATGACCTTTTCGACGTCCATCGTAAGTGGTAGGTTCGACAGCATTCCGTGCATTGTGCCAAAATCGAGCTCACACCGCAATATCTTCTCTCTTGCTGTGAGTAAAACCTACAAAGAGACAAGAAACAGTTTAGATATGAAAGGCTAAAACGATGCAAACCGCAGCGCTACGTACCGCGGCAGACACGTAAAGACTGAAAAGTGGATGAGACACGAGAAATACATCAAACAGTCGGGCAACGTCTTCGAACCGCTTCAATTGGTGTGCAAACCACGTGATCATCCACGGCAACGCGAAGAACGGTTCCACCTACATCAAGCAAACAATAGGCACAACGTCATTCGTCAGCACGACTAAGTAGATATTATGAAATGCACCAATGAGCGACTGTACCCCAGATTCACGTAAGTGTTGAAAGAGTTCCTCGTCCGCAGCATCCAGCAATGGAAACAATAACCTGGTCGTTGCCATCACTCGCTCGAAGCCTGACCGCATTGGTTCACGCTGATATGTACTGCTGACGTTTTGGACAGCTTGTAGCGTGGTCTTCGAGTTGCCGAGCGTGAGCAAAAACACCGAAACAATATCGTGGTATCCTTGGAAGTAAAACAACTCGTCGTTGGCGTTCAGAACGTCCATGATAATCTGTGTCAGGGCTCGCCTCTTCACGCGCCGCTCACTGTCTTTTAGTCCTTGCAGGATGTCATAGTGCCACAAAGATCGCTCCACATCCTTTTCAACCTGCCCAGCGTCTCGGTGGGCTTCCACTGAGCCGTTCCCGGCAGTAGCTTGTCCGTTCTGCACTGATGTACCAGCGCTCAGTAGGTATGGCCACAACTCCTTGCGGAATTCTTCTGAAACCAGGCCTTTCGGTGTCACCGCCAACCGGCGTACTTGGCGGAAGCACTCATCGCGATTTTCCACAGTTGCGACATTGTGGCCGCGTTCCAGCGAGCGCAAATGGAGGATGACCGCACGAAGTTCTTTCTCCTTGTTTCGGATGAGACGACGCTCGCGTGCTGCAGGTGCCCTCCCCGGGACGCCCCGCACATGGCGTCGGTCGTTCGCGCCACGCTTCTTGTTGCCCATTTTGCAAGATCGGGCAGTTACGTTTACACAAGTGGTACACAAAGATGTGTCGGATTGGTCGACCGATTGAGAATTGTCCAATCGCGAGGCAGTAGCCATGTGGTGTGGTGTACCAAAACAGATGGAGGAGATTAATGCGATCGCGGGTTGATGGGAAAAATCGTGGCTTGACACAAAACGCTCTTATCGTTGCGAGTGGATCTGCTCAGCGACACTGGCACTGGCACTGACAGAAAAGTTTGTGCCAAAAGACCTCTTGCCTGACAAGTTGTCACAAGTCTGGTGTCTAGCGTTGTGTCGACGTTTGATCCACGAAGATTATTTGTGCATGATGTACCTTTTCACTTCGAGGCAAAATCCAGCTGTTCGAAGGCCTGATTCAAAAGGTATCACTTTTAATAGAAGACTCTATACTGTAATCTCAGTTTGAGTTGCCTTCGGAAACTCCTCGAATAGAGGCCCCTTGTGAACCTAGCTTCATCATTTGCATTCAATTATAGAGAGAACACATTCATAAAGGTTTCAGGAAACAGAATCTGTATTTTATTATCCGTTTCCATTTTATTCATTTTGGAGGTTGTTATCTTACTCAGGATCCTGATTTTTATGAGGCAAGCACCAACTGCGCATTTATCACTTGGGTTCACTATGCCCCCTTGGTGCAGACCAAGGCCGCCTGCATTCGTCGTTAGTGACGAGCTGGCTCAGTGTGGGATTTCGCGACCGACGGCAAACGACGCAAAGGTCCGGAGAGGAAACGCCGAGCGGACAACCTCTTTCTTCCTGCATTTCCTTTGCCAGTCGCAATCGGCGACAAGAAGCCCCCAACAGCTGGGCAGTCGCACGTGAGTTTAGCCAGGGCCACAAGTCTCTCCTTGCCGCCCGCTGTCTCTCTCTTCCTCGCTCCCCTCAGTCTTGAACGCCCCGCAGCCAGCGCAAAATGGCGCGTTCTGGCAGCGACGGCGACAGCGATGACGCCATGCAGTACAGCAAGCCGCTGCGCCAGCAGAAGAAGCTCTGCGATGAGGCCATGGAGCTGGTCAACGCTGGTGTGGCCATGCAGAATGCTTCCCCGCCTGGTACAGCAGGGGCCGACGCAAAGCTTTCTCGCGCCGTGACGCTCATGGAGCAGGCACTCGCCATCGAGTACCCCACCCAGGAGGAGCGCGATGCCAGTCAGCGCCTCAACAACAAGATGAACCGCTACGTCAAGATGATCCGTAGCCAGCGCGAGAAGGGCACGGCTGGCGGCGCCACGGGCCGTGGACACAACACCAAGTACAACATCCTGCCCATGGACAGCTTGCCGTCCACATACAACGCTGTGGTCGAGCTCATGACCAAGTACGGACTTACTATTTCATTTTCTGCAGTTTCAGAGCACCGAAACTGACGCCGATTTGTTTTATTTGTGTGTGTGTTTCTGACAGCTCTTCGGCAGTCGGTGATATCTTTGAGAGCCTCAAGGGCGCATTCGGCTTCCAGGAAGCCAATGTGGCCAATCAGAAGGAGCACGTGCTGCTCATGCTGACGAACTTCAAGCTCCAGGAGGACGAGCCAAACCAGAACAGCGAGGAGCATCATCAGTTGGACCGTCAACAAGAGCTCGATATGGCCAATAAGGGTATCAAGCGTTTCCACGGACGCATCTTTGCCAACTACACCAAGTGGTGTAAGTACGTCTCGACGAAGCCTGCTTTCTCGAGCGATCCACTCGTGGATATTGTGCTGTTTTTCCTGATTTGGGGTGAGGCTGGCAACTTCCGTCAGATGCCCGAGTGTTTGTGTTTCCTATTGCACACTTCGCTCCCCCAGGCCTCGTCTCGGGGCGGTGGCAAAAACCCTGGCGACTTCCTTGTGGAGGTTATTCGCCCGATGTATGACGAGTTCAAAAAGGATAACGACAAGAAGACTGCACAGGGAGCTCGGGCCCCTCACTCGGAGATTCGAAACTACGATGACTTTAACGAGTTTTTCTGGAGCAAGAAATGTTTAAAGTACAACCCGACGAGCATCCACGAGGCATTTGGTGAGGTGGACAAGAAGGGTCGTCCGAAAGTCATCAAGAAGAGTTTTGTGGAGAAGCGTACCTGGATTCGAGCGCTGATGTCCTTCCGTCGAATTTTTTGCTTTAACTGTGCTCTGTTCCTGGCAGTTTGTGGATTTGCACTCAACGTGGTCATGTACTGCCCAGATACGCCTATCTTGTACGGGGCTGATCTGCACAACGGAGATTCTCGTGGATTTACTGTCTTTGGCAAGAATTTTACGGCGTCCGACTCGACTGCCATTGGATCTGGTGACGGATCAGCTGACAAGTCGAGCTCGGGATCGGGGGCTAGCTGTAATCACCAAATGCTGGCTACGTGTCTCGGCATGACCTACACGACAGGAATCTTTGAAGATATTCCCATTGACTTCAAGGCATTGCTACAGGTTGTTCCGTTTACGGACTGTTTGGAGAAAACTACGGGTCGCTGCGGTTGTTACTTGGATTTGATCGACAACTGTTTTGCTGAAACAGGCCAAACTACGAAGGTTACCGAAGATGAACTTACGTACTCCTCTTCAAGTGAATACGACCAGAGTATGTGTGTGGTAAACTGGCGTACCACAGTCGAATCCATCATTAAGGACCCTGGTCCGGGTAAGCTTAACTGCGAGATCTGTCAGTTGGACGTCAAGGCTCTGATCTCAAACGGCAAGATTGGTGACTTAATTGGTGGATTGCTTAAATTTGGAGATGGCACCCCTCTCGAGACTGGTGACATCACTAACACCGACCGTACGGACATGGGTGGTCTCGCTATGGTTGGCGGTGGCGCATGCCTGGCTCTGGTCTTTGTGTGCGAGTTCTTTAACAAGATCTTCTCGCGTGTTGGCTCCGGTTACGTCGGACGTTCTCTACCGGTTCCTATTCGCGTGCGCTGCCGATACACTTGTTTTTGGCTGTTGCTGTTTGTCTGCAAGCTTACGTTTGACTACCAGTACATGATCAAGGCGCTGGTGGAAACAACGTTGTTTATCTGGTACGCAAACGAGGAAGATTATCTCCCCTACTCCAACTTCATCCTCCAGATGACTTTCCACAACATTATCTATATTCTGTTCCTGTGGATCCCGGCATTTTTCGTGTTCATGTACGACGCGCAGATTTTCTACTCAGTTTTGTCTGTGATTTTCGGATCGTTTGCTGGATTCAATCTTCGAATCGGTGAATTGCGCTCTTTCCGTGTGCTTCGTCTTTCGTTCAAGTCCATTCCTCGCATGTTCAACAAGAAGATTGTCCCGAACATCCAGGATGGTGCAGCTGATGGCAAGAAGAAGAAGAAAAAAAAGAAAAAAGGTGAGAAGGAAGAGTCGACCATGCCCGTTCGCCACTTCGAGCGCGTGTCGATGGCTGATGGAATCAAGCCCCTTACTGTGAAAGCTCAAATGTATTCAAATCTTCTGGACCAGAGCGGAGACCATACATACAATGAGGTGAAAACCCCTAATGACAAAGATGACGCGAGCTCAAGTGGGCGTCAGTCTCAGTTGGGGTCAGTTACTGGTGTATCTGGGGCAGACTTCGAGCGCACGATTGCTTTTGCTATGGCGTGGAACCGCTGTCTGGGCAGTCTGCGCGAGGCTGATGTTATCAGCGACCGTGAGCTGAACGTGCTGAGCTATTTGATCGACTCCAAGGACGCAGAAGACCGCAAGCTGTATCCGCCGGCGTTTTTGACTGCTGGTAAGCTGGACGAGTCTCTTGACATTATTGTCGACTGCTCAGCTGTGTACGAGAAGCTGAGCTCTGACAAGAAGAAAAAGGAGAAGGCGCTACAAAAGATCGAAAACACTATGCGCGACCGTCTAACGAAGGACGACTTGCGTGTGGAATCACTTCTGGGTTCCTACAAGTTTACCTCGCAAGCCGTTCGTTTCTTGTTGGGTGATGAGCACAGAGACCTGAACGAATGTTTTGAGTTCATGGAGGAAATGGCTGCCCAGAAGTCGATCCTTAAGGGGCTTAATCTAAAAAGTCTTCACGAGTGCCGTGCTGCATGCGCTGAGCTGATGAAAGCTCTGCTTGAAGTGCCTAAGACGACTTCCGACAACAGCATCAAGTTCCAGCGTGCTCTCTATCGCGTGATTGACTGTGTGGAGTCTGTGCTTAACTGCATGAAGAAGATCCTGGTCAAACAGGAGAATCTGGTTCAGATCCTGACAGATACTCCATTGAAACAGAGCTCGTTCTTTTTCCCAGGCGACGCTCAGCAGTATGCAAACATGCAGCTTCAGCGCTTGGTGAACTCGGAGGCAGCACTGGATATTGTGTCACGCGCCTACCAGCTATTAACGGTCGACAACTTTGATGCCGAACCACGCTCTGAGGAAGGCCGTCGCCGCCTGCGATTCTTCGCTAACTCTCTCTTCATGGACATGCCTGATGCCAAACCCATCCGCAAGATTCGTTCACTGACTGTGTCGACTCCGTACTACAACGAAATTGTCATGTACTCGATCAAGGATTTGACTTCCCAGAACGACGACAGCATCAAACTCTTGTATTACCTGAAGACTATTTATCCATTCGAGTGGGAAAACTTGCTTGAGAGACTTCAGGCGAAGGACATGGAGGAAGCTCTGAAGAAATACCCCGAAGAAGTCCAGTTATGGGCAAGTTACCGAGGTCAGACCCTTGCTCGTACTGTGCGTGGAATGATGTACAATGAGGACGCGATTCGATTCCTTCACTGGTTGGAAATTTGCGAAAACGAAGTTATGCATCAGTTTGGCTGCCCTTGCAACAAGTGCAAGCGCCTGGATGAAATGGTTGCTCTCAAGTTCAACTACGTGTGCACGTGCCAGATTTACGGAAAGCAAAAAGATGAGCAGAGGCAACAAGCTTCTGACCTGGAGTATCTACTGCGCAGACATCCGACCCTCCGTGTTGCATATGTCGATGGTCCTAAGAAGATGAAGGAAGGCCCGCCAAAGTTCTTTTCTGTTCTTGTGCGTGCCGATGGAGAGAATATTGCTGAAGTATACCGTGTGGAGCTACCGGGCAACCCGATTGTGGGTGAAGGTAAGCCGGAGAACCAGAACCACGCCATTATTTTCTCGCGTGGCGAACTGCTCCAGTGTATCGATATGAACCAGGACGGTTACCTTGAGGAGGCTCTGAAGATGCCGAACCTATTGTCAACGAAGGACACGGAAACTGCGAAATGCCCTCTGACAATTATCGGTTTCCGTGAGCACGTGTTCACCGGTGGTGTGTCGAACCTGGCCAGTTTCATGTCGATTCAGGAATTGTCGTTCGTGTCGCTTGGTCAGCGTATGCTCGCAATCAACCACGTGCGTCAGCACTATGGTCACCCCGATATCTTCGACAAACTGTTCGCGATGGGCTGTGGTGGCACTGCCAAGGCTTCCAAGGGTATTAATCTGTCTGAGGATATCTTCGCCGGTTTTAACAGCACGCTTCGTGGTGGGCGCGTCTCACACGAAGAGTTCATCCAAGTGGGCAAGGGTCGTGATGTTGGTATGCAGCAATTGGCTTTGTTCGAGGCCAAGCTGTCGTCTGGTGCCGGCGAGTGTGTTATTTCTCGTGATGCTATGCGAATGGCTTCACGTTTGGACTTCTTCCGTCTTCACTCGTGGTTCTATGGTAACTTGGGTTGGTACTTCACGCAGACAATGACTGTTGTTGGTGTGTACTTCTTCATCTACGGTAAGGTGTACATGGCTTTGAGTGGCATGGACAGCTTCTTCCTTGAGAAGGGTGGTCTTGGCATCGGTGGTACGTTGAACACATCGTGGGCCTTCCAGTTCGGTTTCCTGCTTGTGGTGCCTGTTGTTGCCGTTGTGGGTGTGGAGCAGGGTTTCCGTCACGGTGTTACCTATTTGCTTTGGAACATCATGACGCTTGGTCCACTGTTCTTCACGTTCCAGATGGGCACTCGTATGCACTACTTCGACCGCACGTTGATTCACGGTGGTGCTAAGTACCGCGCAACGGGTCGTGGTTTCACTATCAAGCACGAGAAGTTTGCAGAACTTTACCGCTTCTACGCGTTTAGTCACTTTTACCGTGCTGTGGAACTTATTTTCCTGTTAATCCTGTTCCGTGCGTATGGCACGTTCTCGTGGTGCAACTGCTCGTGGACGCAGGACGCTTTGTTCTACAACTACTACAAGCCGTCGGACAATGACTGGAACACGCGTTGTTACGCTAATTACTACCAAACGTGCGTGGAGCCGACGAACCAGAATTACGGTGTGATGTCGTATTCGCTGTGGATTATTGCTGCGACGTGGCTGTGGGCCCCGTTCTTTTTTAACCCCAGTGGCTTCGACTGGGATAAGCTCATCGAGGACTTTAACGACTGGCAGAACTGGTTGAAGACGACAAATGACTCGGCAGCTAGTTGGTCCGGTTGGTGGTCCAACGAGGTGGAGTACTTGGAGCACTCGACGAAGGGTGCTCGGATCGTCTCAATGATCCGTAAGATGCGCTTCTTCTTCGTCGCCTATGGCTTGTACCTCCAATTGGCCTACAAGACGTACTATGAAGACCGGGACCTTAAGATTGAGAAGGGCTCCATGATTTCCTACGCACTAACAGGTCTCATGTTCATCCTGGTGCTGCTGCTGCTGTGTTGTGGCTACATTGCCAGCCGTGTGAAGAAGAAATTGACCTTCAAGCAGAAGAAGCTGCGAAAGATGAAGTTTGTGCTGTCTTGCTGCGGCCTCCTCGTGGCATGCGCAAGTCTGTTGGTCATCTCGCTTATCAATTTGCTGGAGATCATCATCATTATCTTGATTGCTGCATACTGGTTCCTGCAGCTGTGCGTTTACCGCAACCAGACAAGTCACGTGGTGGTGCGCGCGATGGCTCGTTCGTACGACCGCTGGGTGGGATGGATCATCTTGGGCCCTGTGCTCTTCATTGCGATGTTCCTTCCGTTCCTCTCGTCCTTCCAACAGCGTGTCATGTTTAACAATGCGTTCACGTCGGGACTCGAAGTGTCGAAGCTGTTCGCGAACGAGGCGGCGTCGTCCACAAGTAAGGTTGTCAAGGTCAAGCGTGTGGCCAAGAAGAAGAAGCGTAGTGACTAGATTTAGCAGATTGTATCGCCCCGGCCCCTCGCTGCTTGGTGTCCAAGCGTGATGGTCGAGGAATTGACGAAAGTGTATCTCGCACTTTGGACCATTCCCGATCGCTCATTCTAGCAAGCACGCCATCGATAGCTAGCGGTGTGGTGGGATTTAATGGGCTCTGCCTTTTCATACCATAATGCTTTTTGTACTCGTTCTCTATCCAGTATCTCATAGCAAAACAATACACGCACTGAACATGCACTCTTCTCTGATGATGTTTTGTCGAGCTCATGTAACGTACTTCGAGGACAGGCAAGACTAAGATCGCCACCCTTCTTCAAATTTCTGACAGGCAAAACGACTCATTTGCTGATCAAAGCGCAGTCATCGCTGACTGGCTGGATCAATCTGCAGCGATCCTCCATCACAGGTCGGAAGACTATCCATATAATATATGGATAGTCTTCCGACCTACATATACATATTATGTAAGACAGCAACATTCACAACGAGCTGCTTTGCTGAGGCATACAGTCTCCGTCGCTGTCCTGACAAAGTTCAGATTCCTCTCGCAGTGTTGTAAGAGCCTGTTCGCTTCACTGCTGGAGATGGAGACGGCATACCTAGCCCCGATTAGGTTGGTTTTGATTGGCTAAAAGACGGCAGGTTTCAACAACGCATCTGGAGACGTTTCAACGTTTTATGTACCATTCCTCTCCACCTCCGGGAGGTGGAGAAGGAGAGAGAGAGCTGGAGACAGCATCCACAAACACAAAACTTCTAGAACAAAACAACATTCATGAACGACGAAGACTTGGTGCTGGCTGTTTGCGCGGCTGTAGGTCACGCCATGGCATCGATTGGAGCTGATAGAGCGCCGTTTCCGCGAAGGAGTCCTTCACAGATTCTCACCGTGACATCCCTGCATTTTGACGAGATGCTGCAGTCGGCGGCTTGGTGTCCATGCAAAAGTGGTGCTGGGTGAGGACGAGGCTTGCGTAGCGCTTGGCCCATCACCAGCAACTCCACTGGTAGCAGTAAGCACACTACCCCCTCCATCGTTACTTGAGACAGCAGCTTGTCGTTGATACCCCGCACCTCCAGGCGTTGCAGTCAGCGCCGCAGAAAGCTGTGCGAGAGGAAAGCTCAACGTATCCTGGTCATCATCCCCTGGGCTCAGTGACATCGCACGATCTCCACTGTCATTTCCTCGGGCAAAACCGGCATCTTCTGCCAGTTGCGAAGGAGAAAGCGGCGTGTAAGCTGCCCGTGAGGCTTGGTTGCGGGGGGCCATCGCGATGGAGCTGTCTTTGTCTGGCTGTCGAGGTGCTGGACAACTCTGGTGTGTAATTGGTCAAAAGTTTTATGTGGGGATGGAGCTGTAGCGAACGCAGCTCAAGACGATACGGGACTTTTTCTACTGCGATCTCTACCCGAGGTACAAAGCGAACACGCTCTAAAATGGTCCGACTTGTCTCAATTGCGTCTTTTTTATTGATCCCTTTGATCTTTTCCAGATCGTTTGGCTACACTTTTCGAGAACTTCCAGGACGGATCCAGTGGAAATTTGTGCCGAGTCCATCAAAACCTGCGGCTGTAGTCTACATTATTGCATGGCCAACTTGCAAACCACATGCTCGACCGTTTTCTCAGCAGCCCCAGCCTACACTTGGCTTCTGTACAAACTGCAAGGCAATCTTCTCGATATAGTGTGCATAATAGCAGCATTCAAAACGTATCGTCAATGCCGATGGCCAGCGATAGCGTAGGTATTCTCGTAGAATGCTCTTTCGCGAGCCACGCCGTAACCGATGACGCCCACACACCAAGGAGCCTTTCGATCGGCGTCATGCCGCGCCGCACACGGGGGCCTCTGGCGTACGACATTTTCGCGGCGTCAGATGTCGCTTTGGAAGCACCGTCGACCAGTCTCTAGCAGCAGATGTCTGGTCTCTGCAGCCCAGTGCCTTAAGAAAATGCCGATGTACAGCATGTGAGGTTTAAACTTTGGCAAGATCGTTTGACACTCGTTATTAGCCGTACACTTCCACGATGCTATTTAAAAAGTCATTATGGTGGCGCACTATCAGCGCGTCAACTCCAAATTCCTGTCGTTTCGGCTTTGCCTTTCCACCACGTGCTCGACTCTCGCAGTGTATGATTTAGGGTACCGTACCACTACGATTCCTCCCTCCATTATTTTGATGGACTCTTTCCAAGACTCTCGAAGCACTGTCTAGCTCAGTACGTCTGCAGTATGCCTTGTACTTATACTTACCTCGACACCTACCGGAATGCCTACAAGTACGTGCACACGTATTGTTTTCTCCAGACCAGCTTAGCTCCTTTAAATGCGGCATCATCACTGCCTATATAATTGTCCACGAACTGGCTCGCTTCACACGCTATCTGCTAACCCTAGATCCCTCCGGCAGATATCCTTTGACTTGCGCCCAGTATACCGTTCTGAACTCCCCCAGCGGTTTCCAGCCCCTCCCTCGGAAAGGCTCCAGCAAAGGACAAAGGACAAAACATCCAGCAACGCTCGGCTCTCCCATTCTTCCTTTGTCCACGGGCAATCGGCGTCTTGTATTAGCGAGTGCGTCGACGCCCAAGCAGAACGACAAGAGAACAGGAGGACTCACCGGACCATGAACCGCCGCGGCCATGGCAACGGCAATGGCAGCGAGCGCGAAGGCAGTTCCGTCGGCATCATGACGGAAGCCTTAGAGATGCAGCGCCAGATGTGCGACGAAGCCATGAGCCTTGTGAATGCCGGCGTAGCCATGCAGAACGCGTCGCCCCCAAACGTGCAGGAAGCCGAACGGAAACTCACGCGTGCGGTGGACATTATGGAGCAGGCACTGAGCATCCGTTACCGGTCTGCAGATGAGAAGGACGCGGCTGACCGTCTGAACAACAAGATGATGCGCTACGTGAAGATGATCAAGAGCCAGCGAGCCAAGAGTGTCGTCGGCGGGGGACCTAAAGGTCGTAACCTCATCAAACACAACATTCTGGAGATGGAACGACTTCCTGAAGTGTACACGCCCGTTTTGCAGCTGCTGAACAACTCGAACCAGTTGGGAGACATTTGCGAGACGCTCAAACGCACATTCGGCTTCCAGGAGAGCTCTGTGCTGAACCAGAAGGAGCATCTTTTGCTGCTTTTGACCAATTTTAAGGAGCAGAGTGGACAGGATGATGGCAAGAAAAAGAAGAAGAAGAAGGACGACACGGAGACTATTGATGACTATCTTCGTCAGCGTGACCCACAGCTGGAGATGGACCTGGCCAGCAAGGGTATTTCGCGTCTTCATGGACGCATTTTTGCTAACTACAAGAAGTGGTGCAAGTACATCTCGCAGAAGCCCAAGTTCTCGAGCGATCCACTTGTGGATATTGCTCTCTTTTTCCTTATTTGGGGAGAAGCTGCAAACTTCCGACAAATGCCGGAGTGCTTGTGTTTCTTGCTGCACACGATGCTGCCAAAGGTTAACAGTGGAGGCAACGAGGAGCCCGGCTCGTTCCTGGTTAATACTATTCGCCCCATGTACGCAGAGCTACGTCGTGACAGCGACAAGAAGACGAGCAAGGGCGCTCAGGCCCCTCACCGCGAGATTCGTAATTACGATGACTTTAATGAGTTCTTCTGGACCAAGAAGAGCTTGAAGTACGACTACAACAATATTGGCGAGGCCTTTGCCAATTACGACAAGAAGGGGCGTCCCAAGATCGTCAAGAAGACGTTCAACGAGACTCGAAGTTGGACGCGAGCGGTGATTTCGTTCCGACGCATTTTCTTCATGAACTGTGCACTTTTCTTGGCTACGTTAGGTTTCTCGATTGATATAGTGCTCTTCTGTCCTGATTCAACTATTATGTACGGCGAAGACGTTCAGCCAGCTTCTTCCACTGATGTTCTCGAGATTTTGGGCAAGAAATACGCTGCGTCCACTGATTCCTCGTCTGTAGAAAACACAGAGGATTCTCTTTCCGGTGATATTAACACGGATAGTGGCGCTGGTTCCCAGTGTCTGTACGCTAAGCTCGCGACGTGCTTAGGTGTGGAATACTTTACGTCGGCTTCAGACACCTTTGGCACGCTGCCTCAAGACTTTAAGGAGCTTTTGACGATCGTCCCTTTCACGGACTGTGTCGAGAAGCAGGTGGGTCGTTGCAAATGCTACCACGATCTTATCGACGATTGCTTTAGTGACTCTGGTGATGCCGACGAAGTATCGACCGCTGGTTCAGTGGCATCGCTCACTTACGACCAGAGTTTGTGTGCTCCGTCGTGGCTGGCTCAAGTCAACAGCATTCTTGACGACGAAGGCGATGGTTTTCTCAATTGTGGCAGCTGCCAAATTGACATCACTAGTCTCACCAAGGACCCGACGCGTATTATGACTCTGCTTCAGGGGCTGATTGACTTCAGTCGCGATGACAAGGGAGTGATGGCATTACTTGGCGGTGCGGCTATGATCGGATTGGTATGCGTGTGCGAGCTACAGAACCGTTTCTTCTCTGGAATTGGTATGGGTTTTGTAGGCCGCTCGATGCCTGTTCCTATGAAGACATATTGCCGCTACACGTGCTTCTGGATTGTGCTGTACATCTGCAAGCTCACGTTCGATTACCAGTTTGTCGTAAAAACTCTTGTGGAGACCACACTGTTTGTGTACTCAGCCAACTCGACAGATTACCTCAAGTACTCGCACTTTATGCTCCAGACCACGTACCACAACATTCTGTACATTCTGTTTTTGTGGATCCCGGCCTGGATGGTGTTTCTGTACGACGCACAAATTTTCTACTCTGTGCTGTCCGTTATCTACGGTTCGTTTGCCGGTTTCAATTTGCGTATCGGTGAACTTCGATCTTTCCGCATTCTTCGTCTGACGTTCAAGTCCATCCCTGGCGTGTTTAACCGAAAGCTGGTGCCAAACATTGTCGAAGAGAAGGCCAAGAAGAACAAGAAAAAGAAAAACAAGAAAAACAAAAACGACAAAGATGAGATGGCCATGCCGCTTCGTCGCTTTGAGCGTATTTCGATGTCTCAAGGCGCAAAGCCCCTAACAGTGAAGACACAGAAGTACTCGAGCCTACTGGAACAGCGTGACGATGACGATGTTTACAGCGAGATGAAAACCCCCAATGGAACGGACGAGGATATGTCGTCGCAATCAAGCCGCTCCTCGAACATCGGATCCATCACAGGTGTGTCGGGAGCTGAGTTTGAACGCACAATTCCGTTTGCTATGGCATGGAACCGTTGTTTGACGAGTTTACGTGAGGCTGATGTTATCAGTGACCGTGAGCTGAACGTGCTGAGCTACCTAATCGACTCCAAGGATACGGTTGGTCGCAAGCTCTATCCGCCGGCCTTCTTGACGGCAGGCAAGCTCGACGAATCAATTGATATCGTTCTTGAGTGCTCGGCATTGTACGAAAAACTTAAAACGGACAAGAAGAAGAAGGACAAGACTCTCCAGAAGATTGAGACGACTATGCGCGAACGTTTGACGAAGGACGATTTGCGTGTCGAGTCTATACTGGGTTCGTACAAGTTCTCTTCCCAGGTGCTGCGTATCTTGCTGGGTGAGGAGCACAAGGAGCTGGATGACTGCTACAACTTTATCGAAGAAATGGCGTCCCACCAACAGATTCTCAAGGGCCTGAAATTGGACAACCTGTATTTGTGCCGTGCTGCTGCTGCTGAACTGATGAAGTCCATTCTTGAGGTACCAAAGAAGTCGACGGAAACGAGTATTAAGTTTCAGCGCGCTCTCTACAAGGTTATTGATTCGGTTGAGTCAGTAATTAACTGTCTGAAGATGGTACTGGCGAAGCAAGAGAACTTAGTTCAGATGTTGAACGACACGCCTCTGAAGCCGAATTCGTTCTTCTTCCCGGGTGACTCGCAGCATTATGCCAGCCTCCAGCTACAAAAGATTGTGAACGACGAGGCTGCACTTGACATTGTATCTCGTGCATACCAGCTTCTGACTGTGGACAATTTTGATGCTGAGCCACGCTCGGATGAAGGCCGTCGCCGTCTGCGCTTCTTCGCTAATTCTCTCTTCATGGACATGCCGGAGGCCAAGCCTATTCGTAAGATTCGTTCGCTGACCGTGTCGACGCCGTACTACAACGAAATTGTCATGTACTCGATCAAGGATTTGACTGCTCAGAATGACGACTGCATCAAGCTGTTGTACTACCTCCAGACAATTTACCCGTTCGAATGGGAAAACCTTCTTGAGCGTGTCCAAGCAAAGGACATGAACGAAGCTCTGAAGAAGAATCCGGAAGAGGTGCAGCTGTGGGCTAGTTACCGTGGTCAGACTCTTGCGCGTACTGTTCGTGGTATGATGTACAACGAGGAAGCTATAAGATTTTTGCACTGGCTGGAAATTGGTGAGAACGAGCCCATGCACCAACTGACGTGCTCTTGCAACAAATGCTGCAAGCTGAACGAGATGGTTTCGCTCAAGTTTAACTACGTATGCACTTGCCAGATTTACGGTAAGCAGAAGGATGAGCAGAAGCAGCAGGCACAAGACATTGACTTCCTAATGCGGAAGCATACCAATCTCCGTGTTGCATACGTGGATGGACCCAAAAAGGTAAAGGATGGCCCACCAAAGTTCTTTTCAGTGCTGATTCGAGCGCAAGATGAGAAGATTGTGGAAATCTACCGTGTGGAGCTACCGGGCAATCCGATTGTGGGTGAAGGTAAGCCGGAGAACCAGAACCACGCTATTATTTTCTCGCGTGGCGAACTCCTCCAGTGTATTGATATGAACCAGGACGGTTACCTTGAAGAGGCCCTGAAGATGCCGAACCTGCTGTCCACAATGGATAGTGGTACTGAGAAACGCCCTCTGACAATTATCGGTTTCCGTGAGCACGTGTTCACCGGTGGTGTGTCGAACCTGGCTAGTTTCATGTCGATTCAGGAATTGTCGTTCGTGTCGCTTGGTCAGCGTATGCTTGCTCTTTTCCACGTGCGTCAGCACTATGGTCACCCCGATATCTTCGACAAACTGTTCGCCATGAGTTGTGGTGGTACTGCCAAGGCTTCCAAGGGCATTAATCTGTCTGAAGATATCTTTGCTGGTTTCAACAGCACGCTTCGTGGAGGTCGCACGTCTCACGAAGAATTCATTCAAGTGGGCAAGGGTCGTGATGTTGGTATGCAGCAATTGGCTTTGTTCGAGGCCAAGCTGTCGTCTGGTGCCGGTGAGGCAGTTATTTCTCGTGATGCTATGCGAATGGCTTCACGTTTGGACTTCTTCCGTCTTCACTCGTGGTTCTATGGTAACTTGGGTTGGTACTTCACGCAGTCAATGACGGTTGTGGGTGTATACTTTTTCATTTACGGCAAGGTGTACATGGCTCTGAGTGGCATGGACAGCTACTTCCTTGAGAAGGGTGGTCTTGGTATTGCTGGCACGTTGAACACATCGTGGGCGTTCCAGTTCGGTTTCCTGCTTGTGGTGCCTGTTATTGCAGTCGTGGGTGTGGAGCAGGGTTTCCGCCATGGTTTTACCTATTTGCTTTGGAACATCATGACGCTTGGTCCGATTTTCTTCACGTTCCAGATGGGCACTCGTATGCACTACTTCGACCGCACGTTGATTCACGGTGGTGCTAAGTACCGCGCAACGGGTCGTGGTTTCACTATCAAGCACGAGAAATTTGCAGAACTTTACCGCTTCTACGCGTTTAGTCACTTTTACCGTGGAGTGGAGTTGCTTTTCCTCTTGCTCATGTTCTACGCCTACGGCACTTTCTCATGGTGCAACTGCTCGTGGCGATTGGATTCTGACTTCTACAACAACGTCGAGCCTACTGATCTTGAATGGCGGACGCGTTGTTACGCTGATCACTACCAGTCGTGTGTATTGCCGACGAACCAGAATTATGGTGTGATGTCGTACTCGCTGTGGATTATTGCTGCAACGTGGATGTGGGCGCCGTTCTTCTTTAACCCGAGCGGTCTTGACTGGGACAAGATCATTGAGGATTACAACGACTGGCAGAACTGGTTGAAGACGACGAACGATTCTGCTGACAGTTGGTTTGGCTGGTGGTCGAATGAGCAGGACTACCTCGAGCACACAACGCGCGGTGCCCGCTTCATTACTGGTGTTCGCAAACTTCGTTTCATATTGGTTGCGATCGGCATGTATTTGAACATGATGTACAATGCGTACTTCGAGCGACCGAACAGAGTCATCACTTCCAGCGACGACATGTTGACATACGCCCTGTCCGGTTTGGTCATCGTGATTTTCTTCCTTCTCATCTGCTGCGGTTACATTGCAAGCCGCGTGACGAAGAAGATGTCGATGAAGCAGCGCAAGCTGCGGAAGATCAAATTCCTATTGACGTGCTGCTGCTTCCTCATCTCGATGCTGAGTCTCACGGTGCTGTCGATTGGCAACTTGTTTGCAATCTTCATTCTCCTGTTTGTGGCTGTCTACTGGTTCATGCAGATGTGTATTCTGCGTCTGCAGTACCACCACATTGTGGTGCGTGCGCTTGCCCGTGCCTACGACCGCGCAGTTGGTTGGATCGTGTTTGGGCCCATTATGATCGTGTCGATGTTCCTTCCCTTCATCTCTTCCTTCCAGCAGCGTGTCATGTTCAACAACGCCTTCACCTCGGGTCTTGAGGTATCGAAGCTCTTCGCACACGATGTGGCCCCAGCTCAAGTTGTTAAGGTCAAGCGCGTTTCGAAGAAGAAGAAAAACCGTGATGACTAAGCGCAATCTCTTGCTAGGTGTCCTTCAAGGAGGTCGGCTAGTCTAGCTATTTTGTATCTTCATAGAACACAAAACAATTTGTTCTCGTGTCTTGAAACTCGCCTTTGTTTGTCTTCTTCAGTATGCACATGAAAATCGCAGTGATATTGGTCAGATAGATAAAAGCTTGCCAACGTACTGTAATATTGCTAGCCCTGCATTCGAGTAAGGTCTGGAGTTGAAACAACGTGACGCAGTCCTGCTAGCTCGGCAGCTGAACGATTGTTCATAGCGCTGTGTGGGTTCATAGCATTCCGCTGACTGAAGGGGCCACAGTTGCCAGCGTTAATGCTTGCCCGGGAATTGTTAACGCGAGGTGGAGATCCGATTTTCAGTTTGCCTAGAATTTCGGAAAACTTTTGCGTATCAGGTTGGAAACGCTTCAGATCTAGGTTCCTTCGAGGATCACCCTGACCTGTAGACTTCACCTTTCGAGAGCCTGAGGTTGAGCCATTCTCAGAGGACTTGAGATCGATTGAAGAACGTGAACGCACGCTGGGCATCGTCATTTCTTGTGAAGGAGACAACGTGTCGCTGTTTTCATCATCATCTCGGTCCCCGGAAAGTGCCTCGGATTCACTTTCAAGCGAGGACATCGTGTTACTTCGGCGGCGTGCTCCACTCTCATCTTCGTCTGACACACGCGAACTTCGACTACTCGAGTCGCTCTTTGGAGCAGCAACCACGAGGTTGGATGCACCTACTGGGCCACCAACGCCTGCTGAGCCAGCAGTGACTTCTTTCATGCGCATCACATCAAACTCGTCAGCATCGACTTCGTTATCGATTTCAATTGCCATGGCACTTTCAGTATTCCCACGGGACATCTGAGTCGCCAAACTGTGAATAGCATCTTCGATTGCGTGCATCCATTGCTCCTGACGACCCCAAGTATCCGTGAGTACAATGAAATTTTTGTATCCCTTCGATGAAAACTGTAACCCATGCGCTCCACTACCCGGTCCTTCTGTCACCCCGAAACTGTACCACTTGCGGACCGATGTAGGAATAACCCACTTCATACGATTCGTCCAGTTGGCGCTTTGAAGTGTATCACAGTACCAAAGCTTATCGCACACTTGGCACAATCCGAAGAACGTGATTGTAAATGTGAGCGCGTGAAATGGCATGGGCACCGGGAACTGAATGAAAGAGCTTACACGAGTAGGCTCCGGGATAGGAATGTGATCATGGATTTTGTCCTTCTTGTACATGAAACCCGTGATAAACTCGTCGGTGTATGTGACCTTCCAGTAGTGACTCGCAGCCCCCGAAAAGATCGTCTCCAAGTAGCCAGTGTACTCGTCCACTTCAGCATTCGTAAGCGTAGTTGATACGTACTCAACAGCGCTCTGTTTTAGCTTCAAGCATCCATGACAGAGTGGCGCATTTCGTTCACCAAGAGGTAGCATCTCGACGCGGTTCTGCTCGGCCAGAATTTGCTCAAACTTCACCCATTTTTGGTGCTGCGATGTGTACTGGCGCACAACTTCCTGGCATGTAATCGCAACAGACCCGCTCTTACAGTTTGGGGTGCTACAACAGTAGAAATGATGAAGAATCGTTAGTGTAAATATTGCCACCGCGATGCACCAAAAACACATACGTACTTTGTTAGAGTAAAAATGCTGTTCGCAATAGTTGTCATGTGGCCCTTGTACTGGACATGCTCATCGTATGCACGAATTACAAAATCCAGAATATTCGCTCCCTCAATGAAAAGGCTATTCAGCAACGGCGACGATGGCAACCGCTTTTGATCAGGATCCATCAGCACAAAACGTATGATATCCGTCAGTTCATGGTGAAGCATACTATTGCTAGGATGCGATCCGTAGCACGCTAGTAAGCACGGCATCAAGCCGAAATTTGCCAACAGGTAGTCCACATCTCCGCTTTGCAAAAACACACAACGCTTCAAAAATGTGATGATGTGCAGGAGTGCAGACCCTTTAGTGTTCACAGCCTTGATACTTCCGGGGTTATAGGAAGTGGACATCGTACGAAGCGCGTTAACGTCTGACGTAACCACTGCTCGGCACAGCTTCACGAATTTCTCCACTCGCGGAATCAATGCGGTTAAAACAGATACATAGACCGTCTTCAAAAGACCTTCGATACTAGTGACATCACGCTTCTTCTTGTGGTATCCCAGTGTACTCATCAGCATCATAACAATGGAGAGGGCCCCACCTTCGCGGACAACAAGAACTTTGCATCCTTGTGTGCACTGGCGGCAAACCTCTGCGAATCCCAGGTCTAACAACGTCCCAAACGAGACATCCGGCGAGTTGAGCAGAAAAATAAGCAGTGACTTGAACAGTTCGTTGTGGTGAAGTGGGAAGTGCTGGTCGGTTATCAGCGGTAATGAATGGTCTGTGTTCTCCACAAAAGTCGCGATGTTGTTCATAATGTACACTGATGGCGGATAGATGATATAGTTGGTCAACGAGCAAATATTCTCGATGGAGTCCCGTTGAAAAGCCGTCCCAACACCCCAGCCAAGCGTCCGTTGCCATGAGTACAGGCGAGCAAATAGACACTCGAACATACCACTCTTCTGCACATTGAGCTGGCCAGCCTCCGACATGTCCGAGTACAATAACCACACAACAGTGTCGCGAATTGAATCAAGACCAATATGACATACCAGCCACGGGATGATAAATTGCCCCTCATCCGCCAGAAAACGCCAAATAAGCTCTCCAAGGTTTTGGTTCACAATAAAGTGATTAACAACCTTACAGAAAAGCACCAGCAGCACGTCATCCAAAGGGTCTGCTGTGCAAACGAAGTTAAATAGCACCTTCAGATATCCAGACGAAGCCTTGACGTCGTATGCATCACCAATGTTTAGTGTCCACCCAGCACCACCTGGTTTGTAGCCCTTCTGGAAAATCTTCGGCGAATACCATAGTGCGACCTCACTGCAGAAATGCTGAACAGTGTACTTGCCGTAGTTGGGATCATCCGTAGGATCAGACTCGGTAGACATGACAGGGACCGTGAGCAAGTGAAACACTTCATAAATAATTCGAGGCTGTTCTAGCCAAATACTCGACTTGTGCTCTCGTATCATCTCACGGTACAGGACGTCGACTGACATATGACTGCATTTCGCGATCTCCAGCAGGTCTCGTAAAGTAGAATTCGACTTAGCAACAGTTTCCTCGATTTGGCGGCGGTGATCCTTTACGGATTCCTAGAATATACATTACATTGCGTCCGGTTAGAAAGTCGTCGCAGATTCAACAACACTGGAACATTTAATCATGTCTGCCCCGTACACTTTCTGCTTGTTCACGCAAAAAATCTTCAATGTCAGCATGTCCAGCCATTCGCGCCAAATTCTCTGCAGTGTTGCCGTCGCGCTGCATAGAGCGGGTAAACATGAGCTACGCCTGAACAATAGTACGAAGCATATAACTTACATCCTTGGCGATCAAACTAGCGCCTGCGTTCACAAGGACCTTAACACATCCGAGATTTCCAGCACGTGCAGCCTCCATTAAAGCTGTCGTCGAATTTGGCTGTGCGGAATGATAGCAGAAAAAGCACATCGTTAAATGTTATCGAGAGATAATGGCGATAACTATATGCACGCACACTTTGAGTCTCTAGTTCAGCACCCCCTTGCAATAAAATAGAGCAGCACTCCTCTAGACCACCTCTTGCCGCAATGTGAAGTGCTGTAGTACCACGGCTCTATACAATTATTTAGCCACAACAACAAAAAACAAAATATGTTAGCAAGAATGATTTCACGACTGCTACTATACCATTGCACGCCACGTACTCTGTTTCTCGATAAATTGATTCTTGCTCCCTTCTTGGTTAACAGTCTTACGCAATTTGCGCGACCATCACGTGCAGCAACCATCAATGCCGTCATTCCATGTACCTGTCAACATATTTTCATCAACGCTAAACTCGAAAAAAAGAAGTTCCAAGGAAACACTTACATCTTCTAAGTCAAGACTAGCACCAAACATGATCAATGCCCGCGCTGCCTCCACATTACCGACCGAACACGCCATCATTAGGGGCGACACACCAGTTGGCTGTCATTTTGTTGCGCAACAACCAGTATTAGCACAACCTTGTTCAATACTAAATATCAAGAATGACACCAAACATGGCATTTACCTTTTGCTCGTCTAACGATACGCCCAGACCGTGTAAAATCTCAATGCAGTCCACATGCCCGTTCTCAGCGGCATCACACAACGCCACCGCCTTAGGGATATTCTGCATTTAAAATTCACACAGTCAGTTTATCGTTCTCCGTATTAAAGGCTTGATATACTCACATTCACCACATCTCCCGTCGTGTCGATCTCCAATAAGTGTCGCAATAGATCCACATCACCAGCTCGAGCAGCAGTCTGCACTCCAAAGTACACGTCATCTGGAACGACGTGCTTGCACGCTTGCTCTCTCCAAAGCAGCTCGATCGAGATCCGCGGTGGTTTGTCGGACAGAAGTTGGTCAGCATGAAACTTGGACAGCAAAACGATCGGAATGGACACCGGCTGGCGCCCAGACGAGTGGAAACCATCAAATAGCGACTGGATGGCGTGTTTGTTGTCTATCCTCTCAATAAAAACAATGCCCGTGACGCCTACGGCCAGTAGACGCCTCACAATATCTGGAAAATGGACACGGCCACCTCTTTCGACCACTGCAATGTTCCCCAGCAGCTCTGCCTTGTTTCTGAGATCCCCATCAGCTTTCGGAGGGTTTGTGAGCACCACAGTACCTGTTACCACACGCGGCACACGGTCATACCGGAAGCTGGAAGGCTCTGCAAAATGGTAGCTGTTGGTGGTAGATGCGCTGTTTTGTGAGTGGAGGTTGGCGTTAATATCCTGCGCGGGGGACACAGGCTGTTGCTTGGGACTACGTTGCCAGCAGACGAAGGGTACGCCATCGCTACGGCCACCGTTAGCCGTGGACTGCTCGTTGCCCATGGCTTGGCTAGCTTACCGCGCGCGCAATGCCTCAAAGGGAAACTAAAATCAGGAGTGATGGTCACTTGACTAGTCCGTCGTATCTTCTTCTCCTTGAAAGGGATAGAGACAACGCTGTGGATACTTCGCTAGCTGGATGCGAGAAGGTAGGGAACGGATGTGGACGGTAGTGCGTACACACTGGAGCACGACGCGGCGCAGTGGAGTTTCCTGATGCGCTTGGCCGTTGCGAATTCTTTTTTTTTGGCTTCAGGCTTGAAGATTCTCTCCTAGGCAGTTGAAGCTTAGACTGAGATTTTGTATGCGGGAAAAGCCCCCACCAGCCAAAATTGGCGAGCTAAACGCCACAGTGAAATGGAGGATTATTTGGACGTGATTGAGACCTCGCTCAATCAATAATTTAGTGTGTTTTAATTGAATTATTTGAAAGTCAAATTGTTAACTGAGTTGCAAGGAGGAAGCAAAATCAACACAGCAATTGGCGGCATTGCATGGGCAGAAAGCGTTTGCAAAAGGAATACATGCACACTTACGTTAGTTGTTCGACAACAGTGCTGAAAATAAAGCGGTGTCTTCTTTGAGGCGGGCTTGCCTATTGCCGTTGGATCTGGCTGATTGATTGTCCAGACATTAGTCGTTGCTGTGTATGCCTTCAGATCACATTGCTCACACCATGCACTTCATCCTAAAAAGAAGCTGGACAGAGCACTCGGATAAAAAACGGTGGAGAGATCAGCACTCTTTTGCTTAATGTAGCTATCCTATAGTATGCCAGTTACATGTAGCAGCACTGCTACTGCAGCAGTCATGCTTTGCCACCCTCACCAGTTCACGCACATGACCAGCCCACTGCCACGGTGGCAGTGCCACCATCAGGGGTTGGCAGTGCGAAAAATAATCCATCATTGCCGTATCCATGAAAACAATAATAAGTAATTAAATTATTGAAATAAATTGGTAGGGTCAGAGTGGTGCAGTGCTACCAATCCATTGCACAGGGTTGAAAAGCTGGTGGCTGCCACCAGGATTTTTGTCCTGGCTTACAGGTACTATCGCAAACAAAAATGAGTTTGTATACCCTGTCCCAGGCGCCTGCTTCAGTTGTCCCGCATTGCTTGCAGGAGAAGTGACCGTTGCCACAGTCCGTGAAGAAGTGCTCGAGAAGTCGACATGTCACTTGGAAGAAGAGAAAATGACCAACATCATAGCACTTTTGAGTATGCTGGTGAGCTCTTGAGCGCATTTAGAATAGTAAAAAGTAAATATAATTATTACGGTCACAATTGCATATTTACGGAAAGTTCTCCTTACCAATAATCCATAATTCCGTCAATACAATTGCACAATAACTATATTATAATTATTTTTTCCGAGCTCTGGGGGTTGGCAGTAACTCTGGTACAGTTGCAGAAATTACTGCGGTACTAGTAACTCGGCTCAATCATTGCCAGTTACTATAGTAAATTACTATAGTACTAGTAGCTATATGTTGTGTGGTCCACAGATTTGGCATCGTTGGTCGCATCAGCGATCTTCCATTAAATGACATTTAGTGTTTCATGATGACTTGCATCTCCGCGCGGGCGTTGTCGGTGCTACTGCGTCGTGAATTCACTACAAAAGCTCCAGCCGAGAATACGCGTTCTTGAAAAGCGTTCGAAGGACTTCGTCCAAGCCATACACGGGCGAGTGCAGCGATGGACGGGAACCAGTATCGCGGAACCAGCTGCACACGTCGATAGGTTTGCACAGAGCTTGAAGTTGCCAGTGCACGCCGTCTTCGTGTCGGACGAGAAGTAGCTTGGTGAAATCTTCGGCTGAGAGTCCAGTACCAGCAGCTTGATGTACAGCCACTTGTACCCATTGCACCGTGAACCTCCGTTCATCTCCAATCGCGTACGGAGTGGCAAGGATGTGAGCCACATCCCACATATTGTCTCGCTTGCCGAGCTGGCGGTAATGAGGAAAAGCTACAACGTGTATGATAGGAGGGTCAGAAGTTGTAGTATAACAGTAAAAATAATAGCAAGGCATATACTCACCGCACAGCAATACTACCAGGGTCAAACAGGTCGTTCGAGCAGAGATGATGGACTGGACGCATACATATTGAGCAAGGATCCATGGTCTCCAGCTCGGGGTTGATACATCCGATAAAAGCGCACTTCATAGTCGGCTCGATCAGTTTAGGCGGTGTTTGTCGATTGTTTGGGCGTAGCAAAGTAAATTGCAAAGTGAGACTGCGCCATCATGGAAGCAAGCTCGACCTCGCTCTCGAAAATCAAGCAGCTTGTCGAATAAGGGACGTTGCTCTAAAGCTACATATAACTTCTCTATGAGAGCTTCACGTCTTCGCTGTAGAGCTGATTCTCGTGCTACATGAGCCCGAAAAGCGAAGCTGATCTGCGTGGCGTATGTCTAAATGAGCTCCTAGAAGTTTGATAGTAGTTCGATAGTAGCTAGATAGTACCAGAGTGAATTACTAATGCTTGCGAACTAGTAGAATTAGAATGGACTAAACTACTATTTACTATAGTAACATGTTACTATAGTAACTACTAATTTCTACTATGTCGCAATTACTGCCAACCATATTTATTGTCAGCCACTTCAACCATCCCTACATTTAAAAGGGTTAACCCTTGAACAACAGTGTGAGAATATGGTAGGCGCGACGCAAGTGCAGCACCAGCTCATGCGCCGCTGGTCCACGCTACGATATCGCATGGAGTACGGTGGGTATTTGTCTAACCACCTACTGCACGGTGTCGTGGCGTTACTCAAAATAACAGAGTTCGCGGAGAACTACTCGACTAAGTTGGAGGAAGAAGAACCTGACCACCAAGATGTGATGCAGCCTGATGTCCGTGCAAAGTATCTACAGGAGACACAACTGACGTTTGAGAGTGCACAAGAGCTGCTCGGCGAACGACAGAACTTTGATGGATTGCTGGCGTTGTATGCTGCAGAGGTGCAAGATTTCGGAGTTGACGAAACGCTGAAGGAGCATCTGCCTGTTCTCGTCGGAGGACTAGCGGGGGCACTTCTTCACTCGATCATCCAGCTCGGTTATGCCTATCACATTGGCGGAGATCGCCTTGTGGCCGAAGGATTAGCGTACATGCACTATGGATACCTTTCGTTCGATGAGCCTCACAAACAAAATAGTGAGGAGCTGCAAGAAAAGAACGAATTCTCACGTGAAGAAGCATTGCGGCTAGTAGAAGCACTGCCTTCCAATGAGCTTTTGCAGAGTGAGATGCGTCGAAAGCTGCAAACGAAGCCGCTAGCCGACCTAGAGATTGGAAGCATTCAGAAGCGATTGAGCACGATGTCAGGCGACCCAGAACGAGGCAGCAGCGTGGCATTCAACTGGATCTGGGGCACAATCAACCATTACGATTTATCCAAGATGGATGGTGTGTTCGCTCTGGATGTAGCTTTTTGGCTCTACATGATGATCGAGCACAATGATTTCGTCATTCTCCACGCGGTAACATCGGCGTGGGCTCTTAAGCAGGTCGAACATCTACTTGACCCGAAAAATCGCCAGCGCGGATGGAAAACATGGCTTCACGTATCGATATCTGCTTTCGTTACGAATCAGTTTAAAGACGTCCTAGCTACTGACGTTTGCGATCAGCGGCTGGAAAGGCTGCAACAATTGGAATCATGGAGACAGATTGTAGCGAAGACGCTGGGGATGGCAGACGGAGGTTTATTGGAACGCGACCTGGTGCATGCTTACAAACTCGTGCAAGTAGCCCAGAGTCATGCGCAAACTAAGGAGAATGCGTTCCTGACTGCTGAGGAACGCGATTTCGTCACCCGCAAAAGTGCTCTCAAAGTGATTTCGTGCGAGTTCGGTCCACTGTTACTGAACTGAGCCAAACCGACACTGATTCCGGGCCAAACAATGCCTGCATCGTTTTTATTCTAGCTTAACAGCACTTGCGCTGCTGCAATCGCAAAACGCTCATTCCCCAAAATCTGTGGGACATTGTACCCATCGTGTTGGTTCGCGTCGGACATTCTGTCTGACATTTTCTGAAAAAGCGATTTTCGTTTTCCTATCTGAATGTGAGGCTCACAACGCAAAGTACGATTCTCCCCTCAAACGTCGGACAAGTGTACAACTAGAATGGAGGGCTATGATTGGGACAAGCTACGGAGAGAAGTCTGTGAAATTCGTGAGAACACCGTGAATCCACGTTCACGAACGACATATCTGAACTCCTATAGTCGATTTATCGCGTGGGCTGCACTAAGCAAGAAGCCCTACGTCTCTGCTGCGTTCATCGAGAAGATCGGTGGTGTGCAGGACAAAACAGAACAGCAAGTTCGCGCTCGTGTGAAGGAGAAGATCGCTCATGATCGCACTACACCACCATTGGATTTTGCGAACCTCCAGGCACAAGATTTCGTCATGTGGCTGGTGACATTGAAACGTAGAGACGGCGGTCCGCTCAGCTACTCAGCGTTCAACACACATAGGGCAGCATTGTTCAACCTCTACCGTGATTTTGAATTTACCATGACTAAAACGCTGGAGTCGGAGCTGACTAACCGCTTCAAAGGTCTAAAAACAAGCTGGCTAAAGACGTGGGAAACGGCATTGGTGACGTCAAGACAGGCAAAGACCCGCTGATGTTTGATTTATACACGTTTCTCTGTGAAAAGATGCTTGCTCACCCGGCAAAGAGATGACTTTCTCGCATACGTACATGGTGATCGCGTGGAATTTAATGTGCCGGTCGTCTAATGCATTTGGTATCCGGCACTCTCATATGGAATGGCGCGGTGACGCTTTGCAGATTTACTTTGCCCATATGAAAAACGATCAAGGTGGTGATCGCCCTCGTGATCCGCGTCACGTATATGCTAACCCTCTGCGACCAGAAATTTGCCCTATTTTAGCGTTGGGGATCTTTTGGTCATGCACAGATTTTGATGGGACAGACTTACTATTTCCTGGTAACAACCAGTTACGAGCGCTTTCGCAAGTCACTGCAGCGGATTCTGTCACAGGAGGATGTCGTTGCTGAGCTAAGCCGCCAAGGACTTAAAGCTACAGAGTTAGGCACTCATTCCATGCGAAAAGGTGCAGCTACATTCTGCTCGTCCGGTTCGACGGCGTGTCCATCATCGACAGCGGTTTCATTTGCGAGCAGGGTGGTCACTGGGAGGTGTGCAGAACACATATCTTCGTTACGAGGCAGCCGGGGATATGCACGTTGGACGCACGGTTGCTGGTCTGCCTACAGAGAGCGCTCAATTCTCTATATTAGCTCCACACTTTGAGTATCACGAGAAATGTGTGAAAACAGGAGTTCAGTTGATGTTTCCTGGTATACCAGAAAGACTGGAATTCGTCGCAGAGTACTGCTTAGCTTCGCTCGTCTATCACTACTCTTATCTGAAGAAGACACTGCCACCTGAACACCAGTTTTGAGTGTCCACTTTTCCAAGACCCAGAACTTCAACTTCAACTGTTTGAACTAGTTAAAACTGGAGATGGAAGTGGTAATTCTCGAATTCGTCCAACTGGAATACCCCGCATGTGTCAGTATTGTGTGAGATGAAGTGGCTAAAGCAGAGCTTGGTAGAGGCGTTATCCAAAATTGAATCAACCAGGGTCGAAACTGTAAAAGGATATTGTAGGCGAACTGGAAGCTCGAGCAATTGGCGCTGGTACTGTTACGTATGATGGCCTCAATGATGCTATCAGATCCTGTCTGCAAGAAACGAGAGTAAATGATCTTGTACAGCGACTAACAAGTCCAGTACAGCAAACACCAGATGTGACTACTGATATTCAAGACAACGAACGCATGCTGACTCATTTCTGGGGCGGACAATTCCGGCGCGTTCCTGCCGATTTTCAGGTACCGGACTGCTCCACACGCCAGGTGTGGATACTGTGGAGATGTGGCAATAAAGTCAAGCAATGGCCTCCGTTTCGTCTGCCAAACGGTCGCGATATGCCCGACAGAAAGCAGCAAAGGCGATTGAGTGACCTTCGGTTTGTGATGAAGAAACTGGAGCGCGATGCAGCATCAAAGAATCTGCTCCAACGCAGTCAAAGTATCGAAGATGTCACTAATGTTTACCTAGCGTGCGCAGATAGTGTTGCTGTTGAGTCCAGGACAGAGCGATCCCGTAAAAGACGTAGAGGGCAGCTCAGCTGGTCTACCATTGCGAAGCTCCTTCGACAACCGAAGAAGAAGAAGTGAAGCTTGTGAATACACCTTGTAAACAATCACACACTCACATAAACTATGATATGTCATAGAGAATCCAGCTGTCCGACGAATGTCCGACGGATTCCGTCAAAGAATCATTAAAAAACAATTGGTGGTTTCTCGAACAATCTGTGCAAGTTGAAGTGTGAATGTCGCTTGAATACGTGTAACCTTCAGACAACATGTCATTCTAACACACAGTAAAACGGTGTCGACGAGCAGCTGGAAACTCGGCACCAGCTACGTGGCAGTATTCCTTCAGCTACGAGACACCAACCTCCGACTATGGTCGCTTCAGCATCTCTTCGGCACCTTCTGCTAGCCACCACTGCGATCGCAGCAAGTACTCAGTCTGCTGCCGTCAACAGTACACCCAAACCGCTGTTCGCGACGGATATGATGGACTATTTGCAGTGTCAAGTGTGCAAAACACCGGAACTTACTGGCAGTGTACAGGACTCGGCCTGCGACTACGAGACTGTGGATAAGGCAGTGAACGAACACTTCCACCCGCTGTTGCATGAGCTATCGCGCCTCACATTCTTCCGCTACTTCAAGGTGGACCTAGGCAAGGAATGTCCTTATCTGCCATGGCAGGATGATGGCATGTGTGCTAGTATTGACTGTGCAGTGTGCGAGTGTCCGTCACACGAGATCCCGGCACCTTGGAGCCAATTGGATCAACAGGAACGACTCAATGAGGTCCAGGAACAGGCTGGTAAGCCTTGCGAAGAGCAGACGGGGAAGAGCACACTGTCCAAGGTAGAGCGCAAAAATGCAGTGGCTGGAGAGAGCTTTAATGAATGGGAAGAAATCCCGAATACCAATGTATGGGCTACTCAAGGTGAGGCGGAGGAATCAATGACGTACATTAATTTACTGGAGAACCCGGAGAGATACACAGGGTACAGTGGTGTCCAGGCCGAACGTATCTGGAAGGCCATTTACGAGGAGAACTGCTTCACACCACCTGAAGAAAGTGCTTTGGATGGCATGTGTCTTGAAGAACGAGTGTATTACCGGCTCATCAGTGGACTGCAGTCGTCAATCAACACGCACATTGCACTTACATACAAGTTTGGGAACAAATGGGGTGTGAACCCTTCGCTTTTTGTGGAACGGGTTGGCAAACACCGCGAACGTCTACAGAACCTGTACTTCGCGTACCTGTTCGTCATGCGGGCGGTCAGTAAGTATCGTCATGAGTTATTGACGTACGACTACAACACTGGAAATGCGGTGGATGATCTTCGTGTGAAGGAGATCCTGCGTCAGCTCTTGCTGGAGAGATCTGACGACGCCCGTGCGTCGGAGATCTCTTGTCCTGCGTATGTTGAATGCTCGTCTGTGTTGTCTGGCTTCGATGAGAGCGCTCTATTTCGTGTTCAAGCCGATGGACTCACTCTTGATCAGCTGGCACAGGCCAAACAGGAGAAGGAACAATTAGAAGTGCAGTTCCGCGAGAAGTTCCAGAACGTAAGCCGCATCATGGATTGTGTCACGTGCGAGAAGTGCCGCCTTTGGGGCAAACTCCAGACGATGGGGCTCGGCACAGCCATCAAAATCTTGCTTGCTGAAGACGTGTCGGCAATCCCGAAGCTGCACCGCAATGAGCTCATCGCGCTCATCAATGTGGCCAACAACCTTTCTCGCAGTGTGGATGGCGTTAAAATGATGCGGGAGCTTGAGTTCATTGAGGCGGTGAAGCAATTTGGATTTGTCTGCGGTGGTGCAGTTTTGCTCGTAGCGATCCTCATTATCGTTTTCCGCAAGCGCAAGAGTAGAACGCGTGCGCACAAGAAACAAGAGTAAGTATTCTTACAAAGACAGAAGCACAATTTCACGAATACAGTTGAGATTGTATCTTACAAGTTGAATGACAATATATATAAGTATTCATGTAGTGGGTCAGAGACTTGTCCGGTCCGCCCTGCCACATCCAACGAGAATTGGTGGTCATTGGTAAAAGTTATGCTACTTCTTGCTGGCACAACACATCTTGAGCACCTTTTTCCTCCTTGTCCCCAGGTTGCTCTCGGCATCGCATGTAGTATGGCATTACCAAATGCTTGACGAAGTTTTTCACCTCGCAAGTGCGGAGATCTTCGTCCAGTACGTCTTTGTCATAGCCGATCTGCCACGCGAGATCTTCACGAGTTGGGTCAGCTGCCAGTACCTCGAGGAGGTCAACAAAGCGGTCGGACTTCTCCACATCCGTGAAAAACCCTAGCGAAGTGTTCATTTCTCGGCGGCAATACAACAGCCGGGCAATCTCGTGCAGATCATACTCTGGATGGTATTGCAGCCCCCAAAATTCACCCTTCAGGTATCTGATAGCTGCACTTTGAACAGTAGTGAACGTGTTTGATGCGAGCATCAGTCCTCCCGGTTGAATGACTCGGACTTCATCCTTGTGACTGCTGAAGGCATCAAACACTGACGGTTTACCCTCGTACATCGGGTGGGCACGCCCAGCACCATTTAGCTGAATCTTACGAGCCACACCAAGTTCTTTACCGTGCTTGTTCTTCTGTACGACCCCACCAGCAGTAGCTACAGCTAGCTGCAGACCAAAGCAGCTTCCGAACTGTGGTACACCGTGTGCAAAGCTTTGTCTTGCGAGGTTCATCATCTGCACCACCGACGGATCTTCACGCTCATGCACCGCCAAAGAAGACCCTGACCAACCCACACCATGATACTACATCATCAAAACAGCAACAAGGTCAGTGGAAAGTTTAAGAACTACGACCACAACAATTCCATCAATACTTTGGACAGGTCTGGTGCCACGAAGCCTGGGTCGGCCGGATAGATAAGGTCGTACTCCGCAGATCGACCTACACTGCGCTCAGTGGCCTTGACAAGCATATCAGCGTACAATTGACCAGCGGTTGTAGCACCCCCCGCCTCCAGGATGTCTCGACCTTGCTTGACATAGCCGTCGATCACCAGATATCGGATCTCCTCATCGCTCGAGGCCAACGTGTGCAGGAGCTTGAGCTTGGGCGCATACAGACGTCGAGTCAGCGAGCCAGCAACCACACGCCGGAGCATCTTGTCGAGTGGAGATCGGAAGAGCGGGAGAATGCAAGGGCCAAGCTCAGCTTGTCTCTTGGTGACAAGTGGCGACGCATTGGCCGAATCTGAGGGGATGCGACGGTTGAACATATTGATCAGCCAATCAGAAACGTTCGGTGACGCTAGCCAAGGGAGCACGTTATGAAAACTGACGTTGCACATCACTTTGTCATTTGCCCAACAGTGTCATATCCGAAATGTTTCGCCACGCCACGACTCAAGTATGCGCATCTGAATCCGGAGATTCCGCCTGCACGTGCTCACTGTTGGTGTCTATTGATGTAGCTTGCAACTGCCCATCGCCAGGCCGCTAAGGTCTCGTCCCAGCGTGGTTTCGCTGCCTCTGCGTACGTTGAAGAGCAAAGATTCAACAGACGTGGTAAAGCTAACACTAATTTTCATAATGTTGCATTCTTGATCCAGCCTTAAGGTGGACAACCCGTACACAGGGGAGACCTTCTGTGAGGTTGGCTACGACTCCAACGCTGAAGCTCACGCTAAGGTCGATGCAGCAGTGAAAGCACAGCTGGACTGGAAGAATGTGCCACTCAGCGAGCGTCAAGCACTCTGCACCAAGTGGATCACAGCTCTCAAGAACAACTCCGAGTCAATTGCCCAAGAGATCTCTGGCATGATGGGGAAGCCTGTTCAGCAGGCGCGCAACGAGGTCAACGGCACCATCGACCGCGCCAAGTATGATACTATGTTTCATTTGTTTTTTTTCATTGTTTTGACATATGCAACTTGCTCTGTGTTTCATTGTAGGGCTCTGATTTACCTCTCAAACGAGGCATTGCGCACAGATTCGTTCCCCGAGGAGAACGGGCTGTTCCGTCAGATCACACACGACCCTGTTGGCGTTGTCTACGTCATTGTGAGTATATTGAAAGTTTTTTTTTAATTGGTCATAACCCATGTTTCATACTTGTATCAACAGGCTCCGTGGAACTACCCCCTCATGACAGCAGTAAACTCAATCATCCCCGCTGTTCTTGCTGGCAACTCAGTGGTGCTGAAGCACTCACCTCGCACTCCACTTTGCGGAGAGCATTACCAGAAAACGTTCGAGCTGGCGGGCTTCCCTAAGAACGTGCTTCAATCATCATTTGTGGAGCATGACACCGCTGCAGAGATCATCCAGCGACCAGAGACCGCGTTTGTGTCGTTTACTGGTTCTGTCCGAGGGTACGTGTGCTGTAGGTTTTGAAAAGAGTGCATGGGCCGAAAGATATAATCTGTCACTTGTCTAACGATGTGCTTATGATTTGTGTAGTGGCCGCCAAGTCCAACAAGTGGCATCTCAGCGCTCAATCGACGTAACGTTGGAGCTTGGAGGCAACGTAAGTGTAAAATGTACTACAGTATAGAACAATACTGAAAATCTGACTGAGAAAACTGTCGTTGTTATAGGACGCTGGGTATGTGACTGCTGATGCAGATGCTGAAGCCGCTGCTGAAGGTCTTGTGGATGGTGTGTGCTACAACGCTGGCCAGTCTTGCTGCGGTGTAGAGCGGATCTACGTCCACGAATCCAAGTACGACCAGTTCTTGGAGAAAGCTAAGAGCTTGTTTGAGGCATACCAACTGGGCGATCCGACAGACGCGAAGACATCGATGGGCCCTATGGCGCTTCCTTCTGCACCTGCAATGCTAGATGCTCACGTGAAAGACGCTGTGGCGAAGGGTGCTCTCCAAGTGACAGGCAGTGGAATTGTTTCTGATGCTGCTGGAAAGGGTCGCTTCTACTCTCCTACTCTGCTTGCCAATTGCAACGGCTCCATGGACATCATGACGGAGGAATCGTTCGGACCGATTGTTGGAGTTGAGCGTGTATCATCGGATGCCGAGGCAATCTCGAAAATCAACGACAGCAAGTATGGACTAACAGCTTCGGTGTTCTCGTCAGACCGTGACCATGCCATGGCTTTGGGCTCGCAGATCAGCGCCGGCACTGTGTACATGAACCGATGCGATGTCCTGGACCCCTACCTTCCCTGGACTGGCAACCGTGACTCCGGCAAGGGCATTAGTCTCTCCAAGCATGGATTCCGTGGCGTCACGAAGCTCAAATCTGTAAGTTCATCTTCTTTACTTCATCTCATGTTCGTGAACTAACTTGTTTGGAATGTAGTGGAACTTCCGCGTTTAGATGGTGCGCATGTGTCAATGCTGCCAGTATTGACCTTCGTACTAGCAGTGGAGTGGATAAGGTAGATTTCGGCCGCTAAAAAAAAGATCTTTGATCCCAAACGATTTTCGCATCGTTGGTCTGTTCATGTGGTTTGTCTTCTTACTGAACAAAAAAGTAAGGACTTTAGGCATTGACAACTTGTGGTCTCTTTCAACAACTCAAAATGGTCGATTACGTCAGGGGTCTGAATAAAAAATTTCAGTATCGATAAAATCAGTTTCTAAAAATAAAAAAACGGATTACTGGGATATTCACAAAAAATAAAATATGATATTTCTCGAAAATTGCAATACAATATAACATAAGTGCTTGCGCAAGACACAATTGAACTGATGGAGTCCATCATGGACGTCCTAACCCGAGAAGCCAGCTCTTTTGCGTTCATTATACTCCATACTGACCACCTAACTACCTTAAATCACTGGCCAACAGCGAATCCTTTTGCATGGTGACCTTTTCATTCTCAAAAACTCCCGCTCTGTCTAAACAGTGACGAACAAAGACATCTGCGCCTACTTCTACGAGAACCTTGGTCATGGCCTCTATCGGTGTAAGCATTGTGGCTCCGAGCGCAAGCAAATCGCCAATACTGGATACTCCAACTTGATCGGGCACCTGGCTAATAAGCACGACGGCTTCAAGGACCTATACGCAGCACCGCGGTCAAAGACAGTACCTCCGGGATTTTGGGTTCGTGTCTGAAGAGACGTCTCATCGCTTCCAGTGGATGAGATGGGTCGTCGAGCGGAATATGCCGCTGTCGGAAGTCGACAACGAGCTGACACGCTCGATGTCTAGATGGAGGTCAGTGTCGTCACGTGTGCTTCTTAACTCTATGCGTGATGTAGCCAAGAAGGTGGGCAAGTCGCTCGAGAAGGCGCTGGGCAGCTGTTTCGCGATATTGCAGTTATTGCGGCCGCTTTTATTATTGCAGCGTGTTGTATTGAGATTATTACTACTGCAGCAACTACAGCCAATTCCGTGTAATACTGAATTGGACAAGGCCTGGATTACGTTATGCTGCGGGGTTATGAAATTCGCTTTCTCTACTACATGTATTCTTTGCAACCCCCTACGTAAAGCTAAAGCATTCTTGCCAATTTACACCTCGCTGGGGCCACCAAAAGGGTCCACACGGCCCTCACTCGTTACGTAGGCCGAGGTGATGCCACCGTCAACCACAAACGATGTACCAGTGATGTAGGACGCATCGTCACTAGCCAAGAACAGCGCAGCCTTGGCCATTTCAGCAGCTTCTCCGAAGCGGCCCATGGGGACATGCACCAGTCTGCGTTGCTTCTTCTCCTCCGAGTCGAGGAACTTCTGCAGCAGCTCAGTGTTCAGCGGACCAGGGCAAAGGGCATTCACACGGATGTTCTCACGAGCATGGATCGTAGCCAGCTCACGGGACATGGCGATAACAGCTCCCTTACTAGACGTGTAGGCAAGCTGAGGTGTTGCAGCACCCAGAATGCCCACGAACGAAGCCGTGTTAATGATTGAGCCACCACCGGCACGACGCATGGCCGGAATGCCGTACTTGCACCCGAGGAAGACGCCCTTAACGTTGATGTTCATGGTAAGGTCCCACACGTCCTCCTGGGTGGCGATAGCGTCATCATCAGCACTGTGCATGATGCCGGCGTTGTTGAAAAGCACATTGAGACCGCCGAACTCCTTCTCGGCCACGTTCACCATGTTCTCCACGTCGCTGGCCTTGGAAACATCAGCCTGGACAGCTAGAGCCACAGTGTCGGTCTTGCCCAGCTTCTTCAGTTCTTCCTGCACGAGCTTCACCGTCTCGGCGGCGGCGTCTGCGTTCACATCGGCGCATACGACGCCCTTGGCGCCCTGCTTGGCGAATAGGATGGCCGATTTACGGCCAATACCACCGGCGGCGCCCGTGATCACGGCCACTTGGCCAGCCAGTCTGCTGCCGATGACACTCATGATGGAAATGCTTGGGATGTGTGGGGTTTGATGCACTTGTGATACTGAGGTTGCAATGTGCAGCTCTTGACTTGGATATGGCTAGAGTCCCCGGAAGTTGGTGTGGCGCACATAGTTTGATGAGCTGACAAGCGACGCGTTCAACGTCACCGCTCACACGCGGTTGATGCTCAAAAGGTTGAGATCCAGAGCGAGGTCTCCATTTGCCAGAAGGATGAAGTTGGAAGCGTGCCTGCCTTGGTTCAAGCACTGCAGGCTGTTTGCTGACGGTATTGATGTAGGCGAGGCTTGGATGGGAAGCACAAGACGTCGGCTGCCAACCTGCCAGCACCTAGCGTGTCGCTACTAGCGACAACAGATTTGCCCAGGAGACCTTCAAATATTCTAGTCACATCTTATTTACTACGCCATGTTTTCCTGTATATGCATAAAGGCAAGTAAATTGTGTTTGAGTGTATTTTCAAGGCAACTTCAACTTATCTAGCCCAAACAAGGAAGGCGAATTTGCGGTCCTCATTATGAGTCAAGTGTTGCTCAGTGAGCATTGCTCACTGCGCACCAAGCACCGCAGTGATGGGCCCCTCGTTGTCTTTTGTATACCGCTTCGTGCCGGTGCAGTGAGTCTATTCGACACTGTCGTACTACCGTAGGTAGTACAGTAGACTACATGTATGTACACGTACGTAGTAGCAACTTGCAACTTGCAACAACATCAGGAAACGATTTCTTAATCTAAAATAATGTGGTTGAGCTGCAGCAAGTTGCTTGCACACACTATGGTTAAACCAATAGCTACCAAGCCCCTCTCGGTCGCGCATGCAAAGGACAAATCTGCTGATGGTGCTTCCAAGTGTACACATACATGTATGCGACGCATACTATGCGTGCACTAAATGCATGACTCCAGCATCGTCGACAGCTTCACGCCGCACGCGTACTGCGAGGTACTACTGTAGTACTACCTCAGGTGGACGCATCTCCTCCGTCACCATCTCCACATTCCCGCCACAACTGTCACATTCGCACCACTGAATATGGTGATGGGCACTTCAACTTGCGCATACTGAAACTGGTGTGGTCCACTAGATTTCATCAGAGGGACTGTATTATCAGGCATCGACGTCACTCCTGAATCACCACGACCAGCTCCATCTCCGCCATGCTAACTCGCTTCTCCCGGCGTCTACGCCCCCAGTCGATCGTCGCATCACGCGCACTGAGCTCCTCGTCGTCTTTTCCATTGAAGGTGCTGGTCATCGACGGCTATTCACAAGACGGTCGAGCTGACCTTGAAGCTGGAGGTGCCAGTACCGCCGGCAAGCTTTACATCGACCTGCTTAACAAATCAGCACCTGCTGGTGTGGAAATCGACTCGGAGGTGGTTTATCCAGCCGATAGTGACTTCCAGACACCTGAGCTGTCCAAAGTAAGCCCCACCACTGCTCCATACAAACAAAACTAGTGGAACTAAACAATTGCTGCTGCTTCTTTATAGTACCATGCCGTAGCATGGACTGGTTGTTCACTGACAATCCATGACGCCGAAGATGTACGCGTAACCAAGCAGATTGACTTTGCCAAGAAGGTCTTTGAGGAGGGTAAGAGACTACAGTTCTGCCACCATATTGCTGACTAAAGCTAACGCTGCAACTGCTATCAAGGTATTCCACAGTACGGAAGCTGCTGGGCGGCACAGATCGCAGTGGCTGCTGCTGGAGGCCACTGCGGAGCAAACCCCCGTGGCCGTGAGATGGGTATTGCTCGCAAGATTGAGTTGACCCCCGAGGGCCGTGCACACCCGATGTTCGAAGGCAAACCGTCGGTCTTTGATGCGTTCACGAGCCACAATGACGAGGTGACGCACATGCCACCAGGAGGACTTGCCCTGGGTGGTAATAGTTTCACGGCAGTGCAGGCTGTGGCTGTCCGTCACAAGAAGGGCGACTTCTGGGCTGTGCAATATCACCCGGAGTATGATCTTCACGAGCTTGCTCGCTTGACGTACTGCCGTCGTGCTAAGCTCGTAAGTCTGGGCTTCTTTGCGGACATGAAGAGCGCCGATCAGTACGTTGATGATCTTGAGAACTTGCACATTGATCCATCCCGTTACGACATTGCATGGCGACTTGGACTTGACGCCGATGTCATGGATGAGAACTCGCGCCACTGTGAGACGCGCAACTTCATCAAGTATCTTGCACTTCCTTACAAGGCGACTGTGGAGGCGAAATAAGCAGTACTCATGGATACTCCTTGAAAACCCTGGCAAGAATGGCGTCCACGCGAAATCTTCATTGCAGGCCGTGAACAAAAGATATAGAAGATGACTTTCAGGTTCACGACCAGTGCTACCTCAATAAGACGTGAAATGTTTTGACCACCACGCAAAGCAGCTTTTGAGTTGCAGCCAAGAGATATTTGTGTAGTGATGAATGCACTACGTGGATTACAAACGACAAGCAATAGCAGAAAATTACTAGCCACCCAGAACGACAAGATTATCGACGGCAAGCGCAATGGTAACGTGTTGTACGGGCGACAAGAGCCTTGGTGTTATCTACACCATACGCTTACTGCTTTCCACCTTTCTTCTTGGCAGCCTTCTGCATCTTGACGGCCTGAACGTTCACCTTGACTTCACGAGTGAAAGGCAGGTAAGTGACACCGCCCATGAAGGGCACTAGTACCTCCGGGACCTTGACGCCGTTCTCGTCCTGGTAGTTCTCTAGGATGCAGCACACCGTGCGCGTGGACGCGCAGAGCGTCGAGTTCAACATGTGCACGTACTTCTTTTCGCGCTGGTTCTCCTTCTTGACACCGCAACGGATCTCCATGGCACGCGACTGGAAGTCCGTGCAGTTAGAGGCTGACACCAGCTCACGGTACTCCTTGTAGGCGGGGAACCACGCTTCCAGGTCGTACTTCTTGACGGCAGCGTTGTTGAGCTCACCTGACACGATGTTCACCACGCGGTACGGCAGGTTCAACGACTGGTAAAACTCCTCGGCGTGACGCAGCATCTCCTCGTGCATGGCAGCGGAGCTTTCCGGGTCCGTGATGCAGAACTGCTCCATCTTGTCGAACTGGTGCACGCGGAAGATACCCCACGTGTCCTTACCGTGGGAGCCGGCCTCCTTACGGAAGCAGGTGGAGAAGCCACCGTAACGCAGCGGCAGCGAGCTCTCAGTGATCCACTCACCCCTGTGGTAGCCGCAGATGGGCTGCTCAGACGTAGCAATGAGGTATTTCTCGTCCTCACCAATAACCTTGTACAGCTGCTCGTCAAAGTCATCAAGCTGCGCGACAGCAGCCATACCTTCCTTGTTCATGAAGAAAGGCGGCTTGAGCATCTTGTACTGGGCCTTCATGAGGAAGGTCGTGGCGTAAGCCATCAGCGCCTGCTCTAGCAGGAAGCCGTAGCCCGTAAGGAAGTAGGCGCGGTGGCCAGCCACCTGCACGCCACGTTCGGGTTCGTAACCGTCGATACGGTGCAGCACCTCGTGGTGGAAGTGCAAACCGTCCTTCTCGATGGGAGAGCCCCACTTCTTGACCACCACATTGTCATCCTCGTTATTGGAGATGGGTACAGTCGGGTCCACAGTGTTGCCGATCTTAGGCAGCTCCTTGTCGACAAGCACCTTGAGCTCGTCAGCCTCCTTCTTCTTCTCGGGAAGCGAAGCAGCCAGCTCCTTGCGTTCGTCGCTGAGCGCCTTAAAGTCCTGCTTGGCCTTGCTGAGCTTCTTGATCTCCTGCTGCAATGCATTCATCTTCATGCTGATGGTCTCCACTTCGCCCTGCTTCTTGCGCCACTGTTCATCCAGTTCGATGACCTTGTTCACAATATCCACGTCCAGTGAGCGCTTCTGCTGGTCACTACGCACAGAGTCCGGGTCTCCGCCACGTTCGGGACGCAGGCGGTTGATATCAATTGGCATCTTGGGGCTGGGTGCTGTTGGCTCTGGGGTGCGTAGCTTTTCCACGTATGAGCGGGGAGCGGGAGCCATCAAAGGGAAGATTTGCTACTGACACCGGACAAGGTACAATTGTGATCTTGATGTGCAATTGGTGACGAATATAGCGAATTACAGAAGACTAATGACGTGGTTGTTGCATTTTCGTTAGAAAAACGGGTTGAAGCGCACTGCACCAAGAGAAAAATACAACGGAGCAGGAAGCATGCTAGGATACCTACGAAGGAAATGTAAGGTTGTACGCCTTTGGCTCGAAAATATATAGACTCATCAACGATTTTTGCTGGCTTAACGGCTGTTGTTGGCTGTATCGTTGTCGTCAAGGATCACAGCAACGTGCCACGCTGGTGGTGGCGCTCTTGGGTAGTTGTGAAGCGATCCACGACAGTGTTCGCGTTAGTGGCGCCCTTCGTGAGCGTGGCCAGGTACGAGACCAGCAGTGCGTCGTTGTACTCCTGCGTGAAGGCCGCATTAAAATGCTCAGACTTCATCGCCGGTAGCTGGTTACAAATGCTCGAGATGTGGCGCAGCAGGTTGTGATCTAACGGCGCCTCGCCATTCTTCATTGCCTGTAGAAATCGCAGCAGCACATCCACTTGACGATCCAACATTTTCACGGCTTCTCGGACGTTGCCAAGGTACGGGTGCACTGTAACAACCGCAACGTTAACATTAATAAACTAGAGACGAAATATAAAAAAATATAGGAAACACGTACAGGATGACTTGTTAGAATCGCCAATAGGTGCGATCTTCGAAATATGATCGATGGCAATACTCTCCGTCTCGGACGTCTCGATCTTAAACGGCGCCTTGACGAAAATCATCTTGGGTACACCGTTAAGCATGTGCAGCTCTGACTCAAACAGCGAGATCGGCAGTTTCTTCTTCGTACTTGGCCCTTTAGACTCCGGATCCAGGATCATAAACAGCGGACTCTCGTTGAACTCCATCACCTGCAGCAAAAAAACAAAGATCGTCAGCCATCGGAACCATAAAAAAAATCTATCTGTCAGATCATTACCACGCGGTGCACCGCCAGATCACTGGAAAGAGCCTTAGAGCCGACCGTGTACCACCCAAGCAGCTCAAAGCCTGGGAACACCTGCGAAACTACACAACAGCTTCAGAACACTACACGCCTAAGTTTTTCAAAATGCAAGTAAACCACGCACACTGCTGGATGCGTGAGGTAAGAAATTCCTTATCAATCTGGATATCACCATTAACCACTTCGTATTTCATCTCGAACGAGTCGTAGACGTCCACATCCAGACCTTTTTGGATCCCAAAGAGAGCACCAATGACTTGCGGAGCCTCCGTTTGACTCAGTTGCGAGTTACACTTCTGCCGCGTCTGATGGTCAGCGATGTTGACAATGACCAGCGGATGGATCTGAACCTGCCGTTCACCACCTCCATTGGCTCCTCCGTCCTCGCGCTGCACTAGCATCTCTTCATCGGCACTTGTCATCTCGGTGTCCTGCATCCTTCTTTAGCTCGTTGAAAAAGTGTAAAACGTTTTGTACAATTCGGGGCTGCAATAGTCCGGTGGCATCAGTCAAATCTGGATAGTCGGACTGTTTATGTGTTTTATGTGGCATTTGTGTACCTCACTTGCAATTGTCGGCGTGACGTTCGCTCGCGCTGACTATTCTGGTAACGCTGGAGCTTGCTGCAGACCCTCAAAGAAACTGGACGCGCACTGAACCATCTTCCCCCCTCGAGTCGTGGCTCTCCGAGGTGGCACTTTGAGGCTCGTCACCTGCAATTGTCGGCATCAATATGAGCGACCAAGTGTCGGACGACCTGCTCTGGTCTTTGGATGTACGTGGCAGGATTGACACACACACACACATTTTTTAAAATTATTCTAACTCTGTGCATGTCCGTTATTTTTATATTATGTATTTACTTACTCAGAATCTGATCAAGAAAGATGCTGGAGCTGATGTGGAGAATGATGCCGATCTCGTACGAGCCAGCTTCTACACACAGGATAACATGTTAGGCTGCTCTATGATCGGCAGCGATCTGGTCTTCGGTCGTCGCGAATCAGTACGGTTGCCGCGTGATAATGGTGATACAATGGGAGGCTTTGGACGACCTACGGGGCTGATGGGTTACGGCATTGACGAAGACGAACTGGGCGACGATGAGACTATTGGACCCATTGAGGAACGCATTCCGGCGACTTTGAGTGCCACCCAACCTAGCAGCGGCAGTAGCTATGTCCGGCAATCCTCCAGTCAACGCAGCGTCAGTGAAGACACAGACAGGTCCTTCTCCTTCGCTTCGGAGGAGGAACTCAGTGTGGAGAGTATTTCGGCCCCTTCACCCCACCGGAAACGTTCGACGAGACGCCTAAGTGATGGAGATCAGGGGACTTATGAGCAACGCATCGAGGCATCACTGGCTGGGTACATCACCCAGTCACTGAACGTCGAGTCACGTATGGTAGCAGAACAGCAACCGGACCGACCATTTACCATGAGCGATCTTGCGCACTTTAACCCTCAATTTGGCCGCGACGTCTACCTCGAACGGCTCGGACAGAGCTTGCAGGATCAGGAAGGAGGTGGGAAATCACTGGCGTCGTATCGTAGGTCTACTATGCAGCGGATGTCGACACCTTCAGATATTATTCGAGAAGGTTGGATTGCAAAGCGCGGCGAGGTGGTCCCGAGCTACCGGAAACGCTGGTTTACGCTACGTCGAATGCCACAAGGACCAATGTTAACGTACGCCAAGGACAATAGTGAAGGTGCACCGACTAAAATGGTCGACCTCAGTTCGACATCGCGTTGCTTGGTTGTCACAGGCAAGAACGCAAAGGAAAATGAGTTCAAGGTTATGACGTCTGCAGACTCTTCGCGACGTGAATATTGTATGATCGCAGGGTCCAGTTACGAAATGACTCAATGGGTTTGTGCAATTCAGAACGCTATCAACTCGGGGAACCGTTCCACCTTCGACGGTGCCACTGACTTCCAGCAACTGTGGCATGAAGCAGGAATTCAGGGATTTCTAGTTCGCTATGGTGTTCGCAAATGCAGCTCTCGGAATCGCCTTCAGACTCGAGTCTTGGAGCTGAACTTTGCTGAACAAACCCTTACGAATTCGCGACGAGGGGAGACTCTGACAACATTCCATTTCACGGATATTCGCGGCATTTCAGTCAGTAGTGTGCGATCAAGCGGTGAGGAGCATGGAATTAGCATCGATTTTCACGGGCGGCATCGATCCTGGCCGATTTTCTTGGATACAGTGGAGGCACGCGATGACTTATTCGCCATTTTACAACGGATTGTCGATAACGTCGTGACTGGAGAAGATCTTGAGAAACGCTCATCTCGTTTAACTCTCAAGACTGGTCGCTTGGAAACGAAGAACGCTGGTCCACATGCTACTTTGCGCGGGCGTTTGTTTGTATGTCTGCACGAAAACTGCATCGTATTTTACCCAGCAGACGGAGATACGACCACGAGGCCGTGGTATGTCATGGCACTTAAGGGTCTTCGTGTTTCGGTTCGTGAAGAGAAGCGTGTAGTTTATATTGGCCGACTGGCACTATCATGTCCGTCTGCTGCTGAATGTCGGGGCTGGTATGATGCCATCTCAGCTGCCATGTGTCTTCCTTCTGAGATTATTGAAATTGAGCTGAGAGAGCGAGCGAAAATCCGGACAGTATTCCAGTCATGTGTATCACGGCTGCGAAAATTGCTCAAGGCTAAAGTGACACCCGAGTCTAACGGGCCTCCGAAAGACCAGAAGACGGTGAATATGATGATCGCCAAACTCTGGGAACTCGTTTTTCCGGGTGAACCATTTACATCTAACAACGATCCCAAGTGGCTGGAGATTGGTTTCCAAAGAGGTGGCCCAGCGTCTGATCTTCGTTCGAGTGGACTGCTTGGGCTTTATTGCCTTATTTTCTTTGCTAGCTATCCATCGAGTGAGTTCCAGCGGATTCTGACGCGCACGCGGCATGGTGTGAGTGAAGGCAACATGAAGAATTACCCCCTCGCGATCGCGTGCATCAATGTGGCATCAATTTGAC